>CAIGQQ010025926.1:0-15239 GCA_903798035.1 Danio albolineatus | reverse complement strand
TCACACATCTCTTTGTGTTATGAAGATGCTGACTGCTGTTTCTGCTCATGTGAACAGCAGTGATGAACACACACATCCTGATTGATCAACCCCTGAGATCAACAAACACACACACTCAACAAGGACTCAGAATCCTCTTTATAACTGTACAGAGCAAAGACATTGTTCATAATACATCACATGAAGCTGTAAAGTCTGCTGTGAGGAACACGACACACTTGACCACAGAAGGACATCTTAAAGTAATGTATAAAACACAACAGACAATGATTAGATCATTGAATTTCATCATTAATCTTTAATTACGTTTGTATAGATATGAATAAAATCACAGCCCTGCAGATGTTGTGTTTCTTCTTCTGTCAATCCACTAAAGGAGCTCCACATCTGGGAACACTTTAGGGCTGTTCACACTGCTTTTAAACCAGGTAAAGACACGTTTCACACCTGTAATCTGAAAGCAGCGTTTGCGCAGCATTTTACCCAGGGTTATGAAGCCCTGCTATGGAGCGGTGTTAGCATCGTGTTTGTAGTGTTACCCCTGCATTGTGCTGCTAAGTTTGTTCAGTGTAAAACAGAGCAGTGTTTGCTTGTTGCTGCTGGACACTTGGCAACAGAAACAGCCAATCAGAAGCTGATCAGAGGCTCATGATGTGTCAGTAACAGGAAGCGTGCATCATGTAAACAGCAGTCAGTGAGATAAAGTAAATATTCAAAGACAGAAAGTGTGTAAACTGGAGTGATCAGGAGATGTTAGATGACATGATTTGCTCCTTGTTTTCAGTCATTTGTAGTTTTGTCTTTGTCTTCTTGAAACTAATGACCTACACTGCGACATTTTATATACCTGACAACATGAGGAGAGCTCATTTAGCTCATTAAACACATTTGGCCATTTCAATCTGTTTCCCAGTACTGGGTTGTGACTGGAAGGGCATCCGCTGGGTAAAACATGTGCTGGAATAGTTGCTGTTCTTCTAATCAGCAACGTGACAACACAAATATGCCAACAAGAGCGTTAAACAGGTGTTTAGGATGTACCGTTAATGAATCATCTGTTAATCAATACTCTGGATTATTTGTTAACTACAGGTAGAGTATGAGAAGTGTGAAACATAATTACTGATAAACCATAATTCCTGTTATCCTGGGTTTAGTATCACCCAGGGTTAACATGTTCAAGCATGACAAGCCCTAATGTGAAATAATGTGGGCTAATATGAAATCTTTTAGTAGCTATTGTTGAGTAGAAAAATATCTACCTCAGTGTCTCCAGTTTACAGTTTGGACTCTTCAGTCCATCAGAGAGAAGCTTCACTCCTGAATCCTGCAGGTCATTGTTACTCAGGTCCAGCTCTCTCAGGACACAGTTTGAGGATTGTAGAGCTGAAGACAAACTCTCACAGGACTGAACAGTGAGATTGCAGCCCTGTAGCCTGTGTAGAGGACAAACAAAATATTTATGTGTTCATCTGGTGTGTTTAATAGTTTGAAGGACATAACTGTAGTGGGTCGTATAACTTTACTAATTACTGAGCACATCATGTTATTTTAGCTTTAAATAGTATTAATGTCTATAAAACACAATTAAATGCTTCCATCAGATGTCTGAATAGACCAAGAAATGTTTTTATCAAATAAAAAGAAGATCATGCAAAAAGGTCCAGAGATGAAAGACAATAAATCACATGAACAAAACTAAATAATAATTTCCTTTAGCACATTTAAAGTTGCATATCAAGGAACACAGTAAAAGCAAACAGAGATACAACCATAATAGAAAAATAAAAAATAAATGTATTTATCAATGCCAGTGATAAGGACTGCTTCACCCTTGAGTGCAAAATTTAAGGACACACTATAGCTCTGTGCTCCAGCTGTTTATCCTGATCCACAGGATCTGCTCTGGTTTACTGTCCAGTAGTCTCTGCCTTGGCTTTGTTCTCCTCCCTGTCCACCTGCCTGTCAGTTTTCCCCTCACCATCCGTCCTGTACCCTGTCATGGTTTCAATAACCTGCCTCTCACCCATCACCCTTGTCCACTGTAACACCTCCAGCTGCTGAACTCACTCTAGTTTAGTGTTTTCCTCTGAGGATCATCTGGAATCTGGACAGACTTTTAAACCTGCACAAAATGCACGGTAATGCTTACGTTTCGTCACCTGTAGTTCTGATCAGCGGGAATGATTCCAAGAAACAACAGCATGCAGGTGAGTGCAAGGGTCCAGTATTCAAAATGCATCCCAGTCTTTCATTCAAAACAAGGGAATAATTATGAAAAAAACTAAAAATATGTTCGAGCCATTTAGGTTCCGATAACGCATGATGTCTATTTTAAATTAAATATTGATTATACACCGCATTCCAATGATAAAAAGCCCTGCTATTCTCATAGTTTAGACTCTTCCTGACAAAATGAGCCCTACCCCCGTTTCTATGCTCAATCACAAAGCCTGTTACCAGTCAGAAAAAAACACCAACTTCTGACTGGATCTGCCAGGTGTCCATCTTCGCTCCTCGTGCTTACGCTGAATAATGCCAGCCAATGCCTAGCCATCAATGTTTTGATGGATGGATGAAGTAGCCAATCAACTGACCTTTACAGGGATACACAGTTTACATAATTTGCGCACATAGTTTTGGATGAAAGCCTTGTGTAATCACCGTGCGTTTTCGCCTATGCGCACGTAGCAAATGTACTGGTGACGTGTTATTGCAGCGAGTTCCAGATCAGCGCATGGATCAATCTCCAAAGCTCACATCCGAGCCTCTCTATCAAATAAAGTCAACATCAAAACAGTTTCATACTGTCCTAGAGCATGAAAGGCGAGGAATGGACGAGGAAACATGGATCAGCAGCCCGGATTAGTTGCTAATCGAGCCATAGATTCAGAAGCTTTGTTTACATACACTATCCATGTTTAGATCAGTAAGTTTAACCACCGTTCTCTTAACCACTCGTTCTCTAAACAATGCGCTGAACTGTAATAGAGAATTCATCCAATATCAGTGATTTAGACACAAAACTAATGGAAGGAAATGATTGCAAGATGAAGATAAGTAAACGTAGTACAAACCATTTATCATGCTGAGCATTATGAGCATCAGGTATTTGGCAAACAGTCATGAGAAATAGTAATATGAAGGAATATATGTGCTTCAGATTGTTGTATGTTTCTAATATTAGACTGAAATCCTCTTTTACTTTTGTTGTTTTTCTCGGTCAGATTTCTAATTTATTAAAATATACTATTTGTTCTGCTTACTTTCTTCCCATAGTGCAGTTGGAGCAAATGGGTGCCTGGAAGGCAGGAGGCAGTGCACTGTAGGTAAGTTCTCATCCAAAATACACACAGACGGTCTTACAATTTTGATTTGTTCTGCTCCAAACTTTTAGTCTCTCCCTTTACTGTCTTTTAGTGGCTTTGGGTTGCAGATAATTAGAGAATAAACCTCCTCAGTGACTGTCTTGACTGTCCTTCTGCACTGTAAATACTTTAAATATGAAAATATGTTTTACAATTTGATTTGCATTATAATTTGCACTTTAGTGTTTTAGGTTTGTTTGAATGAAAAGCTGTAATTTACAATTAAAATAAATGTTTTGGGGGTTTTTTTTGCAATTTTTGTGAGATATTAATTTTTGATGCATTGGTTTTGTTATCAAAATGTTTTGCAATAAAGACATCGATAATGCAAATATGTCATTTTGAAATGTTTCATTTTTATTCCCAAAAAGTCCAGGCGTTTTTTTTTTTTTTTTTTTTTAATAAAATGTCAATTGGAGACTCCAAATGGACATCAAATGAGGAAATGCCACAAATGTTGATCTTAAATACTTTTTTCTTGTGTGGTTTTGTAGGCACAACTGTTTTGAATAGATGTGCATATACAGTAATCATTATGTAATTTTGACTCATATAGTCATTTGGTTACCAGGTGTACATTTGGAGTTTCCAAATGGCTTTTAAAATAAAAGCTTACAGAAGCTACATTTTTGGCAGTATCATCATGAAATTTGAATCAAAACCTAGTGAGACATTCAGCTTTATCTTTCTGGTGTTTCCATGCCATTATCCTGATAGTCACATCCATTTTTCCTTTCCAATGAATTTCATTGAAACTAATCACAATTCACTTTCACCTATATTTTACCAGGTTTTACTCTGTTTCTTTACTACTTTGAGTTATTTTGACTGTTGGGTATCAAACAAGCCAATGTCTAGTTTCAAACAAAACCAGACTTGTGAACATAGACCAAAGGGTTCAAAGAGACATAGTCCCTCCAGTGTGTCCTGGGTCTTCCCTGAGGCCTCCTCCCGGTGGGACATGCCTGAAACACCTCCCTAGGTAGGTGTCCAGGAGGCAACTGAAACAGATGCTCGAGCCACCTCAGCTGACTTCTCTCAATGTGGAGGAGCAGCGGCTCTACTCTGAGCTCCTCCCTATAAAGGTGCGCCCTGCCACCATGCGAAGGAAACTCATTTTGGCCACTTGTATCCGAGATCTTGTCCTTTTGGTCATGACACAAAGCTCATGACCATTAACAAGATATACTGTATTATTTAAATTCAGGAAATGTCTACTCCTTAGATGAAAGAAAGACTTTGACTTACAGAGCTCTTGTGGAGGATTTGATGACTGCTGATAGTCTGATGAGACACTCGTCTGATCTCTGGAATTTCTGAAGCTCAAACTCCTCCAGCTCCTCCTCTGAGGTCAACAACACAAAGACCAGAGCAGACCACTGGGCAGGTGAAAGGTCAGCAGATGACAGACTTCCTCTGCTAAGGTGAGACTGAATCTCTTTCAGCAGAGTTTGATCATTCAGTTCATTCAGACAGTAGAACAGATTGATGGATCTCTCTGGAGACAGTTTTCCTTCAAATTTCTGCTTGATGTACGCAATTATTTCCTCTTTGCTCTGGTCTCTGTCATCCTGCTGTGTCAACAGGCCTCGTAAGAGTTGTCGATTGGACTGGAGTGACAGACCGAGAAGGAAGCGAAGGTAAAGGTCCAGATGTCCATTGTTACTTTCCAGAGCCTTGTCCACTGCAGTCTTCAGTAAATCAATCATGGACTCATCTCTGCTTTTTTCTGCTTGTGTCTTGCCATTGTCGAGAAACAGATGTTGATAAAGGGCTGCAATGAACTCCTGAATGCTCAAGTGAAGAAAGCAGTACATGGTATGAAGAACAAATCCTGTCTCCTTCTTAAAGATCTGGGTACACATGCCTGAGTACACCGATGCCTGATAGACGTCAATGCCACAGTCTTTCAGATCGCTCTCATAGAAGATCACATTGTTTCTTTTCAGCTGCTGGAAGGCCAGTTTCCCCAGTGAAAGGATGAGCTTTGGATCCCAGGAGACATCTGGTGTGTTTTCTCCATCATACTTTCGTCTGCTCTGGTGGATCTGAAAGCGGAGAAAGTGTGTGTACATCTGTGTCAGAGTCCTGGGAGATTCCTGCAGTGTTTCAGCATCAGCCCTGTGTTTCAGTTCAATATTTCTGTTCTCCTTCAAAATGTTCTGGAGAACAGTGGCTGAAATCCAGCAGAAGACTGGGATGTGGCACATAATAAAGAGACTCTTTGACTGCTTAATGTGATCAATGATTTCTCTGGCCTGATTCTGATCTGCGAGTCTCTTTCTGAAGTACTCCTCCTTTTGGGCATCATTGAATCCTCGTATCTCTGTCAGCCGGTTAAAACAGTCCGTAGGAATCTTACTGGCAGCTGCTGGTCTGCTGGTGATCCAGATGAGAGCAGAAGGAAGCAGATTTCCCTTGATGAGGTTTGTCAGGAGAACATCCAGAGAGACTGCTGATGATACATCACAACATGTCTCATTACCAGCAAAGTTCAGAGGAAGACGACATTCATCCAATCCATCAAGGATGAACAGGACTTTGAATCGTGTGCTTCTTGTAAGGTTCAATCCTTTAGTCTCTGGGAAAAACTGAGTTATTAGGTCTTTTAGACTTTGGCTTTCTTTCTCTCTTAAGTTCATCTCTCTGAATGGAAGAGGAAATATTAAGCTGATGTCTTGATTTTCTCTTCCTTCAGCCCAATCCAGAACAAACTTTTGCACAGAGACTGATTTCCCGATGCCTGCAACTCCTGTTGTCAGGACAGTTCTGATTTGCTTGTCTTGTTCAGGTGCCTCAAACAAATGTTTGCATTCGACCTGTATCTCCACCTGTGATTGATGACGTCTAGAAGCAGCTTCAATCTGTCTTATCTCATGCTCAGTGTTGACCTGTTCTCTCGCACCCTGAGTGATGTAGAGATCTGTGTAGATGTTATTCAGAAGTGTGGAGTCTCCTTGCTGAGCAACTCCTTCAAACACACTTTGATATTTCTTCTTCAGGCTACATTTAAGCTGATTAATGAATAACAGCTCACCTAAACACAGGAGCAAAGAAACAGAGAGATTTAGTCTTGACTTTTCCAGCTATATTTGTAAGTGTCAGTCTGACTGATGGCCATGAGTCTCTTACCCTCGAGAGTATCAGCAGCTTGATCTTGCTTCATCTCTCTAAGGAAGAAGAGTGTGAGATCAAGGGCTGCTTCTGTGATAATGCTTCTGTTTACATTAAACTCCTTTACAAACTCTCGTCTGTTTTCTTCTTGTAAGATTTTCTTAAACTTTACCAGTTCATTCTTCAGAAATCTGATCATTTTGTTCTCAAGATTCTATGATTGAAGAAAAGAAAAAAACAATATTTAATTAAAACATTCATCAACAAATATATAGTCCACAAAATAATCAATAAAGAAAAAAAAACATTATAATATGAATCTGTTGAATGCTTGATTTTGATTGGCTGATAAACTTCCTAAGGCATTGTTATTTTCAGATAAACACACAGCTAAAGCAGATTTGGCAGATTTTGAGCACATAACAGTTCCATATCACTATCCTGAATGATTCCAGTTATTTCACAGTCATAAATCACATCAAAACACAACAGAAAGCTTTGGATTCGTAGGAAACTAGTTTTACACACAGGAGGACAAAAAACCTGACAAACGTCTGAAATACAACATGGTGGCTTTAGCTGTGCATCCCAGCAAACATATTTAGATTATTACATTTATATTTAAAAGAAGTCTTATAGATGTTGAACAATAGCCCAAAACTAGACTGGTCATCAAATATGCAGGAACGTCTGAAGTCTGTCTAATCTGTGTATTTGATGACTAGTCTAATTTTAGACTATAGTTAGATGTCTTTTAGATTTTCCCTGACAACTTAAATTTAGCCTTCTTTTAGTCCGGCTACCATTGTTTAGACAAAAAGTGCAGAATGATTTACTCTGGCCTGTTGAATCATTATAAAATAATACACACTACATGTGTAACGGCGACTTTACGAGCATCACAGGTGTGAACTATTTTCGAACAATTCAATGAACTGCAGTCAATTGACACATACTTTTTAATTTTTAAAAATCTTTAATTACATGAAAAATAAAAATTACAAATTAAAAGCGTTGCAGAAGCAGGATCTTTTTCAACTGTTTTGTGGTGTGCATTTAATTTTAAATATGAAGGAAAACGAGTTTTTCCTACCTGGAAGTTCCACTGGAGATTGTCTGCGAAACTCTTGTGTGTCCTGTGAGTCTCGTCTCCTGAATCTGCTAACTCATATTCATCACTGTTAACAGATAAAACTACTGTTTTATCTTACATTTAATCATACATTTAGAGGCAAACAGATACAGATATATCTTACAAACACTAAAAATAATGAATGTTCTGTAGTGCTACTCATAATAAGGAGACAATCGAGACTGTGGATGGATTAGTCCGATCGGACCACTGCTGTGTCATGTATTACATTTTTTCCAATGCTTCATCTGTATTTAGATATACTTACATAATAGCTTTATAAACATAATAACATAATAGAGTTATAAACATCTTCAAAACATGTTTTACGTTACACAAATCATAGAAATATTATTTAAAAAGGCATGAAAGTGAGTAAAAAATGACATGAACAATCTATTTTTCAATACTGACACTGAATAAGAAACTGAATCTGCCACTAGGTGAGTCACCAAAGACATTGAGTCATTTGATTCGTTCACACAACTGATTCATTCAGGAATGACTCTCTTTACTGTATTGTTGGTTCACAATAATATGTTTGAAACAGTCCATGTGTGAGCAATAATGTAAAGCACAAAATACCTTTGGGCAGATGATGGTGTTTTCCCTCTGAGGTCTGGTGGTTGATGCATTGAGTCGTCACTCTTCAGAGACACAGAGCTGGACACACATGATCCTGAACTCACACTGAAGACACAAACACACCAGAGGAATAAACTGCAGGAGAAACTTCAGTCTCCTTTACAGGTGTAGTAAGACTGACTGAAGAGAAAATTATTGGAAAAAAACATTTCACCTGTCACCAAACTAGCACAAAGTAATTCTTAGCTCAAGGTCTGGCTGATCAGGTCTGTTAAGCAGATTAGACTTACAGTTGGTACGGAAAGCATTCAGACCCACTCTTTGTTATATTGCAGCCATTTGCTAAAATCAGTTCAGTTTATTTTTCCTCAATGTCCACACAGCAGCCCAAACTGACAGAAAAACGCTGAACTCTTGATATTTTTGCAGATTTATTAAAACAGTAAAACTGAAATATCACATGGTTCAGACCCTTCGCTGCGACACTCATATACTGAACTCAGGAGATGTCCATTTCTTCTGTTCCTCCTTGAGATGGTTCTACACCTTCATTTGAGGCCAGCTGTGTTTGATTATACTGACTGGACTTGATTAAAGCCACACACCTGTCCATATAAGACCTCACAGCTCACAATGCATCTCAGAGCCAATGAGAATCATGAGGTCAAAGGAACTGCTGAAGAGCTCAGAGACAGAATTGAGGCAAGGTACAGATCTGGCCAAGGTTACAGAAGCATCTTTGCTGCACTGAAGGTTCATAAGAGTACAGTGGCCTCATAATCCTTAAATGGAAGATGTTTGGGACGGGCTGCATGGTAGTGCAGTGGGTAGCATGTTCGCCTCACAGCAAAAAGGTCGCTGGTTCTAGCCTCGGCTGGGTCGTTTGGCGTTTCTGTGTGGAGTTTGTATGTTCTCCCTGTGGGTGCTCTGGTTTCCCCCCACAAGTCCAAACCCATGTGGTATAGGTGAACTGGGTAAGCTAAATTGTCTGTAGTGTATGTATGAATGTGAATGAGTGTGTGTTGATGTTTCCACTGATAGGTTGCTGCTGGAAGGGCATCCGCTGAGTAAAACATATGCTGGATAAGTTGGCGATTCATTCCGCTTTGGCGACCCTGGATTAATTCTGGTCATTTAGGACAACCAGAACCCTTCCTAGAACAGGATGTCCAGCCAAACTGAGCTGTCAGGGGAGAAAATCCTTGGTGGGAGAGGTAAAGAAGAATCCAAATATCACTGTGGCTGAGCTCCAGAGATGCAGTCGGAAGATGGGAGAAAGGTGTAGAAAGTCAATCATCACTGCAGCCCTCCACCAGTCGGGGCTTTATGGCCTGACGGAAGCCTCTCCTCAGTGGAGTTTGCTAAACACCTGAAGGACTCCACCATGGTGAGAAATAAGATTCTCTGGTCTGATGAGACTAAGATATAATTGTTTGGCCTTAACTGTAAGCGGAGTGTGTGGAGAAAACAGTTTCAACAGTGAAGCATGGTGGTGGCAGCATCATACTGTGGGGGTGTTTTTCAGCTGCAGGTACAGAATAACTGGTTGCAATCGAGGGAAAGATGGATGCGACCGAGTACAGGGATTCCCTGGACAAAAACCATCTCTAGCGGGCTCAGGACCGAAGGTTTACCTTCCAACAAGACAACGACCCTAAGCACACAGCTAAAAACAAGCAAAGGAGTGGCTTCAGAACAACTCTGTGACTGTTCTTGAATGGTCTAGCCTAAGCCCTGACTTAAACCCAATTGAGCATCTCTGGAGACACCTAAAATGTCTGTCCACCAACATTTACCATCCAACCTGACAGAACTGGAGAGGATCTGCAAGGAAGAATGGCAGAGGATCCCCAAATCCAGGTGTGGAAAACTTGTTGCATCAGACAGACTCCTGGCTAACTGGGATCTATAAGGGTCTTATGTGGGTCTTAACCGGCCAATTCATGGAAGACCCATTTGAGCCCTACCTGCTTAAAGCACCCGAGTCCATACTGGGGCCAGCAATGGATGCTCAGGTGGGTTTTAAGTGGGATCTTATCTGGGTCTTAACCAGGCAATTCATGTCAGACCCATTTGGGGCTCACCAGTCTGAAGGGGTTTTAAGTGGGCTTGCACCAGGGATCCACTTCGGGGCCAGCTGTGATTGCCCAGATGGGCTTTTAGGGCGACCCGTAAAGGGTCTTAACTGGGTAATTCATGTCAGACCTATTTGGGCCCCACCTGCCTAAAGGGGTTTAAAGTGGGCTTGCACAAGGATTTAACTGTGAATGCCCATATGGGCTTAAAGTGGGCTCTGTAAGCATCTTATGTTGGTCCTAACTGCACAATTCATGCAAGGCCTATTTAAGCCCAACCATACCAAACGGTTTAAGGAAACAATCTAAGAACAATTAAAAAGGAAGATAAATACAAGACATTTGATGCTTTGAACTGCAAGACATACATTAAATTGAACAACAAAAATTATATATGCATATGTGCATTCCCAGATCAAACCCATGCCCACTCGCCCATAAATATGCCATGCAGGACCCAGATATGTGTTCCCATATCAAACCCATGCCCACTCGGCCCATGCCTGTCCCTTATGGGGCCCATGTAATCAGCTCATATGGGCTTCCTATGTGGGACTTATACTACAAAACCTACATGGGACCTCATGTACTTTCAAAATGTATAATATATCTTAGTGTTTGCGTTAGGTATTTTTATGAAATATTCCAAACTGTGCTTGAAAATATATGGATGGAAACACCGCTTGTGATAAAACACATTTGGCACTGAGACCCATGAAACCTGCTGAGTACAAAACTCTAAATTGAAGAAAAAATGGCTTAATTGTCTGGATTTGGACATTCTGCCAAACATTTGGGATAATGCAAGAACATAATTCAGCAAAATATATAACACTTCTAGTGGTTTTGGAAAATCTTAAAGGACTGTTAAACCTGCTTTATTGTATTTATGCTATCGTTTATGATCAATGTTTAGGCATTTGTTTTATTAATGACCATTCCATGTCTAAATAATGTCTCAGAACTTAATATTTAAACAGTTGTGGCGGGTCGCCCAATGAGACATCAGCGTCATCCTGGGAGCAGCGCACGGACGCCACCTGCACCCAATTACGCCGATCGCTGACACATGCTCCTAATAGGAGAGAGGCGCATAAAGAGCCAGACAAACTGAGAAGGACTAGACAAACTGAGAAACCTCTCCGGTATGCGAAGGCTAACACCTCTCTCTCTCTCTTCCTCTCTAGAAAGCACGGAGTGATCTAACCAAGCGATCGGCGTACTCACCTCAGCTCTTAAAGGACCAACTAGGAAGATACTTTCACCCACCACCCACCATCTGGAGCACCTTTCACCGGGAAGAAAAGGACGAGCACTGAAGGCACCAGCGCACTCACACACTCACTTTGTAAATAAAAACCCTTCGGGGGTGTGTTCACAAGCAACTCGTGTATGCCTTTTCACTCCACCCTGCTACACAGTTAATAAAAAGTGTATATTTTTGAACAATAAAATCTCATGATGAACGCTGATATACCTGCTAACAGTACGTCTGAGACCAATAATGTAAAGCACAAAATACCTTTGGGCAGATGATGGTGTTTTCTCTCTGAGGGTTGGTAGATGATCTTTTGAGCTGATGTTTTGGAGACGTTTTGAGCGGTCATTCAATAGAAAAACAGAGCTGGACACATATGATCCTGATCTCACCCTGAAGACCCAAACACACCAGAGGAATAAACTGCAGGAGAATCTTCAGTCTCCTTTACAAGAGTTTATCAGCCAAATATGAGTTTATTTAGTTTAATTCAGCACAAACTAATCATTGGCTGAAGGTCTGTCAGATCAGGTCTGATACACAGGAATCATGGGTCTAAACACATATCCTGAAGGTGTAAACTGAAGCTTTGTCCATCATTTGATCAGCAACACAGATAAGTGCACTGTTGTTGGTCTTTGTTCTTCAGAGAAAGTGTTGAAATAATGGTGTAAAAACAGAGTCAGTACCTGTGTTTCTTTGAGAGAGAGTCCTTTACTCGCTCCTCTGCCATACTGCAGCTAAAACACCAATGCAGACATTAGCAGAGCTTTGAGGAAACAATCATACATATATACAGTCCTTAACATGAATGCAGTTGGTTTAACCCCCGCCCGATCTGACATCCCAGGTGTTTCACCTCTGACTGAAGAGAAATGCATGTTATATAGAGTTGATCAAGAGAAGTTCAGCTTTATCCAGTTCTTTATTTAGTTAGTGAGTATTAAAATGTCCATCTATTACTGAAGCCGTGTGGTTAGTTAATGAGTTCCTCTGACAGTTCAGGGTTCGGTGCAGTGTTGTGTCAGGAACGTCAGCTTGATGTTTTCCAGCAGCTTTTCTTCCTGTTCAACTGGAAGGTCTGGTTTAACTTTACTTTTGATTTGGCGACTGTGTGTTTAGAGTTCTATTTGATGCTGAATTATTGGAAACTCTTGAGTGCGTCTAATTTAGAGGAGCACAAACACTTTAAAGGGATTAAAGAATACTGTGATTTTAGACCCAGTGGTTAAATGAGCGTGATTTATCACCATGTTTAATCAGTGTTTGAGGCTTTAATCTTCAGGATCAGACATTTCAATCACACTCACACATATAAAACCCCTTCATCGTCTCCACAAAGAAGCGTAATGGTAGAAGTGTTCAACTCACCTGCAGAAGGACAGACGCTCTTGAGCAGCAGGAACACAATCTGAGCTCTTTGACTCTTTCGCTTTATTAAAACACACCAGCGAGATCTACAGGTAGATCCTGAAATATCATTGGTTCCACAGAGTGGCACTGACGTCAATATTCATGAGGTTCTCCTGACTGTGGGCGTGTCCTGAAGACGACACTCAAACCACTGGAGCTGAAGATATCTGTGCAGCTTCTCTGAGCACGAGTGTGCTAATGGAAGATTTGGAGAAGGTAGGGGTGGGCGATATGACCTAAAATTAAAATCATGGGATTTTTCATCTTTTGAACGGTGACAGTATAATTTGTTGGTAAATTTTGGGAGGAGTAGCCTGTCCTGTTCCTTTAGTGTGTGAAAAAATTTTAAATTTTATGATATAATAAGTAAATGGTAGGTGTCCTTATCAAAGATCTTCCTTAAGAGTGTAGAACAAAACACAAATTAGCAGTGTAAAGACACAAGAAGAGTGTAATAATGTGTACTTTTCACCAAAACTAACTCTCTCTTCATCTGAACTCTGATGAAACTAGACATTCAAGTTCTTCGCCAGTCAACATTTTCTGGCCCTCTAAACTCTCGCGGGAGAAAACTGGACTAGTGGAAACATGAAGGCGCTCAGCCTAATTCATTTCATGTTTTAACTATTTCTTTAAATACAACTGTCTTGAGCTCTAAAGGGGACAGAAACGGTAAAAAAATTCACAGATTCATTTAGTGATGTGACTGCTCTCCTCCATCTTTATCTCCAGTCCTACCTGTAGTATCTTCATCTTCATTTCATGCCCCTCCTTAAGATTCTTCCATTTATGTTCATGCCAATCATTAGCCAGCTGTTCATGAACAGCGAGTCTTTTCATCTGGTTACCAGTACTGGCAGACATTGCCAGCCTTGCTTCTGAGGACGCGGAGGGTAAGCTGCTTTCCACTTCTTCAGTTCTGTTTTGACCTTCTCTTTGAAACATGAACAGGTCATCTATGGTCAAATAAACGCAGATTAAACGGGGAAACGTTTCACATCATCTGACTGAAGCAAAAAGAAGTTTGAGAGGAGACAAACAAAAGCCGAAGTCAGATACTGAATATAGGTGCATGTGATCCCTCATCTGAAGGGTCCAGATGGTCATCATCTGGGATGTTCTCCAAAGGTTGCCGATTCTCCAGGATTCCTCTGTCCAACACATCACAGTGTTTATTCCAGGTCCTCCGCCAGTCCTAAACCTCTCTCCTCGAGCTTCAGCAACAGTTTGAGGATTATTCAATGTTTTTCCACAACAGCTGTATTAAATAACTATTAGAAACACAGCAGTGATTTTAAAAAGCCACAATAAACCTAAAGATTCTTACCTGAAGTTGCTGTATTGTTCTTGTACATGTGTTCATTTGCATTAAATTCATTACAGACAGACGTCCAGGCTCTCCTTTTCTTTGATTTGGCAGCCGATGTGTGCAGTTCATCTCCGATAACAGGATGTCTCGAAGCGATCTGCTTTAAAAGACCTTCCTCATGTTCAGGAAAGCTCTTTGACCGTACGCTCTTTTCAGCTTCCATTGCCGTTTGCTTCTCAGCCGCACACAGTTTGACCCTTTTCTTGGTTCATTCCATGTTTTATAGGCGACCTCAATCCAGCTGATCCTGATTCGCACAGGTGGTGTTAAATTAATAATGTATTTTAGTGGAGGACTCCATAGTCCTGGTGTTAGTAATCTGTGCTCAATCTGTGTTTCAGAAAGCCATTTTTAAAACAGCATCAACTATTCTAGATGTGACCGGCCCTCGCTTTACTCTGCGTTGTGTTTTACACACACACACACGCACGCACGCACGCACACACACACACACACACACACACACACACACACACACACACACACAGTTCAATTCAGTGATTGGTTTATTGGCATGACAAATAATACAAATTTATTGCCAAAGCATTTATAAAGAACATACATATATAATAATAAAAATAGACAGTAAATAGTATAGTAAAAATAAAATAAAGATAGATACAGATATAATACTTAAACAACAATATAAATAATATATCATCATCCAGTATATCATAACATAATATTCATTTCTATCAATAACAATAATAATAGATCAGAAAACACTACACATTTAACCATCAACATTGTAGGATAAAACCGTAATAAAGAATAAAAACAGTAATAATCAGTATATTTACAATGTTTCAATTATAATCATCTAGGTGTGTGTGTGTGTGTCTGTTAGCAAGCGCATCACTGATGTGTTCATTGGTCTGCTCTCAGCATCTTCATGTGTGACTCTGAATGTGTCTTCAATCTTCAG
>CAIGQQ010025925.1:0-14398 GCA_903798035.1 Danio albolineatus | reverse complement strand
GCGTTTGACAAAGCAAAGACAGCTGCCAAAATCACAAAAAAAAAAAATTGCAATATTCATTCCAGAAAATCACTATATGATTATTGTGGCCATAATGCACAGCCCTACTTGTTAGTATATGTAGTTAATTAATGTATTAAATTTAAGGTAAATGTGACCACCATGAACTCACGAGCTGTTAATGCATGTTGATGTCATGACTAGGGCCAGACGGAATCTGCGGACAGTTTTTGCTATTTCTGCAGAGTATTTTGTTAATACTGTTAATGATTTTGGGATTATCATAACTAAAGCCTTAATATATTCAATAAAAAGTAATAGCTTTTTAATATTTAATGTTTACAATGCGAATCCGATTAGATCCACTTTATTTGGTAAACAAAGCAAATCTCTCAGATAAAATATCCACTAAAACACTGAAAATAGTACTCTACAAACTTTATTGTAAATAAATCATATGGATATTTTCATATTAGTCAATAATATTACTGAAATTAATATAAAAACTGAATAAATACACATTTACACAAGTAAATAAACAGAATCAATGATCTGCTGAATTCTGCGCAGATTCACAGATTCCGTGTGGGCCTAGTCATGACTTTACTTGAAGGTGTACACAGTCTTTAACACCTCAACTCCTGTGTTTAATCTGTTGATGTCGACAGGACACTTTTGTATAGTTATTTAATGTAAACGCACTAGTTAAGCGTGCATAAGAAGTTCATGAGTTAAGAATGGGTTAATGAAGATGTGCCCCTTTAAACAAACTCACAATCTAATTCTACATGAACATACATGAACATATCATGAGTTCACAATGGTTCAATTCAGCATAATGTGCTGATTAACACAACAAACAATCATGTACTTACAAGAATTAAGGTCGCCGTCATTCACACATGAACTCTTGTTAGTTAGCGCATGCATTAACTCATCATTAGCTCGTATAAAGTAATGTTTAGTTCACATATTAATCCATCATTATTCATGTAATGTTATTGTAAAGTGTTTCCGAAATCACTCTTAGCTGTGAAATGTAATTCCCAGAGTCGATGTCTACTCTAAACAGCCCCATTAAGCACATGTGTCTGGTATTTTACTCAATCTCGGTTAGAGATTTAACAGCCATGCAGGACCGGGTGACTGGATGAAGATGGTGGCGTACCATCTACTGCCTCATGGGGCGTCTAGCTATCTATTATACTGTAAATGGCTATGGATGACCTGAGCACAAAACTCGCTCGAGATTACGCCTGTCACAATAATCAATATATGGACTTATCGCACAACATGGACATGACCTCAATCATTTTTGGTGATGCAATATATATCGCCCATACATAAAAGCCCATGCTTGCAACATTTTAGCTGATTGGACAACCTCTCTATCTGTATTGGAGGTGTCAGTGGTTAAAAAACTATAGTGTTTACCATAATTGACTAAATAATATTTTGATGTTGGTGCCTGACAACTGAAAATAGATCTGGGAGCAGATATCCCAGCCTCTGTTATACTTTTTACCTTGCTTTTTTTTGGTTTACATTTATTATTATTTGTTTTGAATATGCATTTTCATATTCTGATTCCAATGCCTAATCATTAAAGAGCCCCTATTATGGATTTTTGAAAATGACTGTGGCGAGGGGGGCGTGGCCGAGAGCCGTGGGAACGGGCGAGGCCAGCCACAGATAAGAAACACCTGTGGCGCACAGGTGCCTCGAGTCCCACGGAAGGAGCTCTGGATTATAAAAGGAGGAATGAGGGCAGAGCAGGGCGAGAGAGGACCGGGCCCGGACATATTGTTTTACTTTTGCTTTCAGTTTGACAGCAGTCTCTGTGAGGAGCTGCCGTCCGTTTGTTTTATTTCTATCATTAAAATATTGTTTTAAAAATGCGTCGGTTCTCCGCCTCCTTCTTCCCGGCGGCCAGGTGGCCGCCAACTACATTACAATGACCTTCCATGCAGTGTGTTACACAGCTCTAAGTGCAGTGAAATGTCCAGCTAAGGCTTAAATCTGAAAGTGCAAAGTGTTTAAAATGATTGATTCATCTATAAAAGAGTCGACTCGTTGTTTAAATGAATCGTTATTAGAACGAGTCTTTAGCCGTTTCGGCTTGACGTCAACGCGAAACATAAGCCCCGCCCACTAGTTGCACGCGCAGACCCCGGGAAAATTGAACTCCCCGGCCCCGCCCACAGACAGGAAGAGAAATTGGATGACAACAAGCACTGTATCGCAATAATTGTTTTAGTATAACCAGTAGGACAGCAGTGACGTGTGATCTTTGATGGCAGTATTAAGATTTAGAGAGAAGTTATTGACAGCTTTTGCAGTATTGGTTTTCGCGTTTTGCTCTTTGTAGACGGTCCCTAAGGATTGGTCTCTGCCGCCTGCGCATACAGTTTAATATAATGCGTCCAGCGCGTAGGCAAAGCTAATTTTTAGGAAAATAAGGTTGTAGGTGATTGTATACATTGCGACGGTTGAAAAGAGGTGCTGTTTGTGTAGGAACAATGTTTCGGTCATGAGTTATTGATCCGGAAAACACGACTGCTGCTAACTTTACTGAACTAATCGGCATTCCGGTTAAATCATGTCCCGCAGACGCTGTGCTCTGAAGTGCGAGGGAAAAGCTGTGTTATTTTCCCTACCTGGAAATCTCTTTTCCCTACCTGGAGTGGTTGAGGTTTATTTTTGGTAAAATACCTGAGAATTACATCCCCAACACGGTGCTGTGTTCACGTCATCTCTCTGAAGAGAGCTACACCAGTCTATACGCTTACAACGCGGGATTTGCTGCACGGTTGTTGTTAAAGGATGGATCAATACCCAGTTTATTTTGACCAGCATGTTCTTCCAGTCTTGTTCACTGTAACAAGGTAAATATGGATGTAGTTGTCTGTATTGTGTTTGCTCCGTGCAGCATGTAGCGGTAGCCATTTAGCTTACTGCCGAATGTAACTATTTGTTGGCTTACAATAGTCCATGAAGTGTTCATTATTACTGAATGTTGGTTGTTATGATGAAGAATAGAGCAATACGCTGTTGTACAACTGCAGTGATTTGTTGTGATGTTCTGGCATTGAGCTGCTGACACGTAAAGGACGTGACGTGGTGACGTGACGTGGTAGCGTCACGTAAAGGAGGTGCTTGGGGAAAAAGACTCGCTCAGACGATTCATATGGGAGTCGGTGGGAAAATGAGGTAAAAATAAATAGATATTATAAGACATCGAAAGTGTTTTTTAACCTTGCATACATATCATCCTGTTGTTTGGGACTTCAAAAAGTGAAATTTAACCGTTCTCAACCCACCATATGGGCTCTTTAAATTATTAAAATGACTAAATTAAATTAAATATTCTTAAGAACAAAATGTGATGTGTTCTTTTGAAGAGTGTACTTGCGATATGATGCTACTGTATTATATTGCCATTCTGGCATTATATAATGAATTACCTAAAATGGTCTTAAAATGACAATAATATCGTTTATCGCGATATATTTTGGTGCAATATATCGTACAATAAAAAACAGATATCGTGACAGGCCTACTCGAGATGTCCCAGAAGTCATTGCGGCTGAATAAAGGAGGTGGGAAGCGCAGCATTTTACAACGGTTTAGTATTAAAGTTCAGAGATACAAGGTACTCATCTGAGGAGCTTCTCTAAATGAGATGGAAAACGGCATTAACACATTAAAGGTGTTTATTTGCTGAAATTCCTATTAAATTCGGTGTTGTTTGTACTGTGTAAAGTATATTTGTAAGGTTGTGTATGTGATATATCCAAAAGCACAAACACAATAAGTCACGGTATAAATACTGCACTGTTTAATAACTCTCAGTCAAAATGAGTGAAGGTCATGTGACCATCAGGACGAACGCAGCATCTCATTTCTTAGAGGATGTGTTCTGTGCTCTCGTGGTCTCCTGAGTTCGTTCTTCTGAGGTGACCTGGGAGGACCGGTCTCCACATGAACACGAGTCTGTTCTCTGCGTTCTTGGAATTGATGAACAGCCTGAGTTTCCAGATGCACTGTTCCCAGCTTCACTTCCCCCGACGAGAACGGTCCGTCTGTCTGACACTGTGTGAAAACACACACAATCACTGATTTTACTATTACTAACAGTATAGATTAGCCCACTGTGCTAATAATAAAGCTAAAGTAACATATAGATGTCAACATTTCTGGTGTGCAGATTAAGGGGCTGTTCAAATATCCCATATTGGGAGCGACCCTCCCAGGCACACCCAGATGAAGACATCTCAGCTTTTCAGACTGCTGTGAGCCCACTCCGAGTCACGTGACAACACAGCAAGCATGTTTTGGTCTAAAAGACGTCTATTAGATGTCTAAACATAGCCTAGACGTCTAGGCTAAATCACGGCTAAATTTGGGCTGTCAGTGAAAATTTAATAGACGCCTAACCATAGCCCAAGATCAGACTAGTCTTCATTTAGACGGCTAATAGACATCTACATATATCCGTCTAATAGTCGGTGAATTTTGGTCAAGGCTAAATCATGGCTAAATTTGGGCTGTCAGTGAAAATCAATTAGACGTCCAACCATAGCCCAAGCATAAACAAGTCAATATATGCTAATGAATGAGTTTAAACAACAGAAATACACATACTGTATACAACATTTTTGATTAACAGGTTCTCAAAAACACAATCCATTCAAGCTGAATAAACAAAAGCTTTTATTAATAAAAGCACCATTAACAATAATACAATCATTAAATACAATATATATATATATATATATATATATAAAATGTCAGGATATTAGCTGAGGCTAATGTAATGGAGAAATGACAGCTGGATAGTGGTCATTTATTCAGAATATTTAATGTTAATTGAAGCTATAAAAACTGCAGACATGTTTTGCTATTTCTGCGGATTATTTTGTTAAAAATCAGCGGATTTATGCAGAGTGATTTTGAGAGTATCATAACTAAAATCTTAATATATGAAATAAAAAGTAATACCTTTTTAACTTTTATTTAATGTTCATTCATTCATTCATTTTCTTTTCGGCTTAGTCCCTTTATTAATCCGGGGTCGCCACAGCAGAATGAACCACCAACTTATCCAGCATTTGTTTTACGCAGCGGATGCCCTTCCAGCCACAACCCATCTCTGGGAAACACATCCATACATTCTCATTCACACACATACACTACGGACAATTTAGCTCACCCAATTCACCTGTACCGCATGTGTTTGGACTGTGGGGGAAACCGGAGCACCCGGAGGAAACCCACGCAACCACGGGGAGAACATGCAGACTCCACACAGAAATGCCAACTGACCCAGCCGGGGATCGAACCAGCGACCTTCTTGCTGTGAGGCAAACGTGCTACTCACTACGCCACCGTGGCGCCCACTTTTATTTAATGTTTACAATGCAAATCTAATTAGATCCACTTTATATGGTAAACAAAGCAAGTCTCTCATATAAAATCTCTACTAAAAGACAGAAAATAGTACTTTACAAGCTGTATTGTAAATAAATCATGAATATTTTCATGTTAGTCAATATTATTACTGAAATTAATATAAAAACTGAATATATAAACATTTACACACATTTACACCAGTAAATTAACAGAATCAATGATGGGCTGAAAGTCTGCGGAAATCTGGTTGCACAGATCCCGTGTGGCCCTACATATAGGCTAGCTGTGTGGCTATGAGTGTGTCCTACAGTCTTCAACATATTTTATTATTTTGTTCAACAAAAGAAAAAAAACTCAAACAAAATAATAGATTAAAGAGGGATAGTTCACCCAAAAATGAACATTTACTCCCCTCAAGTGGTTCCAAATCTGTGTTTCTTCATTTTGTTGAACACTAAAGAATTACAGATTAAAGCAGATATTTTACAGAAAGCTGTAAACCTGAAATCACTTCCAGAGTAGAAAAACCATGACAGTCGATGGTTACAGGTTTCCTGCTCTCTTCGAAATATTACATCGTGTGTTCAACAGTAGAAAAAAAGTCAAAATGGTTTGGAACAAGCACAAGGCGAGTAAATGATGACAGAATGTTCTCTTCTATCCTTTTAAGGGTGAGCATATGGTCAATTTAGGATGAAATATCCTTTAATATATTTTATTTATTAAAGTACAATTATCATTAGTATTATTTAATAAAAAGTGCCCTTTTTTCCACTTGCCCCTGCCCTGCGTTAGCCCCTGCCCTTTAAAAGCTCTCTGCACGCCCCTGTTTCTGTATAATCCAGTGGTTCTCAAACTGTGGTACACGCAGCGCTAGTGGTACACGAGCTTCCTTCTAGTGGCTACGTGGAGGAATCTCTGAATAATTAAAGTAAAAAATGAACACACTTTTAACCCTTTGACGCCTATCATAACACTGATGTGATCAGTGAATTGATTTTAATAGGCTAAACCTGTTATTAAAGTGGCTGACAATAATAAATATTGTTAACTAGAGGAATTAATCAGCCTTGTTCTTGAACTGTGCAGTGCTGCAGCTGCTTCATTAGGCCTACTATACTACTGTACTTCAACACCGGTTATTATGGTGGTACTTGGAGAGACAATCTTTTTCTGAGGTGGTACTTGGAGAAAAAAGCTTGAGAACCACTGGTCTAATCAATTTCCATTCTGTTCCTACACGACAATTAATTCAAGACAGCAATTATTAACCTTATTTTAACTCCTTGTTTTTATTGTTGTGATTATTTTGATAGTTTTATGTACTTCATGTAAAGCGCTTTGAATTACCATTGTGTTTAATCTTGCCTTGCAGTGACTAGATAAAATGACTGAGAAAGGGAAAGTGGACATAAGATCATTTATCAGTGCACTTAAACGCCAATTAATTTTAGAATGAGTGCTTCTGAAAATACTGATGTCACAATGTTAAATCACAGGCAGAGGAGCAGGAAAATATTGAGGGGGTCTGAGAGGTGTGGGGGACCAAACCTGAGTGTTGGTGATAGTTGTGGAAACGTGTAGCAATGTTGAGCAACTGTGCAGAAGAGCCTAAATTAAAATTTTATTAGACATTTTATCATAACATATACACTGTATTATTAAAAATGAAAACAAATGAAAGAATATAATTTTTAGGAAATAACTTGAAGAATTTATTTAATTGTTTTTAAGATTAAAAGAACAAATTCGGATTTTACATAAGCAAAAAAAAAAAAAAAAGCTAAATATCTCAAAAAAAATTCCACCATCCAGTCCAAACTTTGAGGACACCTGGTGTCAGATTTGCACAATCCATATGCACAACGCTTTGGCCTGTTTCTCTCGCTCGAAAGCTTGACAGAGCTCCTGCGCGTAGCTACGGTTGCTAAGCCACGATTGGTGGGTGGCGGTTTTTGGGTGCGGCTTAGCGAAGGGTCAATTGGTGTCCATTCAGTGTTCAAAGAAAGTTTAGTTAGACCTATACGAGTGACGTGATGGCGAACTTAATTTTGCATACATATCTTAAGTTGAAAAATGATTTTTTTTTTTTTTCACTCTCAAGGGGAAATTATAGCATGAAGTGAAGTGGTATTTATATCTAAAAAAAAAAAGTGAGGGGGACATGTCCCCCCCGGGAATTGCACCCCTGGACAGCAGAGCAGGGTCAATCAGATGTACAGTGTCAGGTAAGAGTGTGAAGGGATAATGACAGAGTGTTTATTTGGATGAGTAATTTCTTTAATGTTTTTAGTGTTGTGGCTGTTCAGCAGATGAACCTCACAGGCTCACCTAATTACAGTATGATCTGTCCATTTAACAAGTGAGTTATTATGAGTGTAGAAAACATCTCTCCTGCATTTCCTCTGCTTCAGGAGTCAGTCTGCTGATCGAACACAACAGAAATAATCTGAAGAACAATCTGCTGTCATTGAACCTGAGAAACACTTTGACGATAACCATAATGATGCAGTCGATAATGATAGAACCAGAGTGTTTAACTGTGCGGACATCTTCACTTATCTTCAATAACTGTCTGGTTTAGCTCAGCTACCAAATCTGACCTCAGAAGACTGCGTCGAATAGTTGGGACTGCTGAGCGAATCATTGCTACAACCCTCCCTACTCTCCAAGAACTGTACTTCTCCAGAGCGAGCAGGAGGGCTGCCAGAATCACTCTGGACCCCTCACACCCAGCACACTGCCTCTGTGAACTGTTACCTTCTGGTGGACGCTACAGAGCACTGCGCACCAGAACAGCCCCACACAGAAACAGTTTCTTCCCTCAGGCGACCCATCTCATGAACACTTGATGATAATAATCGTGGGACCAACACCACTACTGCTGTACACTCTTACACACACATACACTTTGTGGCGGGTCGCCCAATGAGTCATCAGCGTCATCCTGGGAGCAGCGCACGGACGCCACCTGCACCCAATTACGCCGATCGCTGACACCTGCTCCCATTAGGAGAGAGGAGCATAAAGAGCCAGCATGTGGACTAGACAGACTGAGAAACCTCTCCGGTATGCGTAGGCTAACACCTCTCTCTCTCTCCCTCTATAGAAAGCACAGAGTGATTTATCCAAGCGATCGGCGTACTCACCTCAGCACTTAAAGGACCCACTAGGAAGACACTTTCACCCACCACCAGTGTTGGGAGTAACGCGTTACAAAAGTAATGTATTAGAGTAATGTATTACATTTTCCTGTAACGCAGTAGTGTAAGGCATTACTAATGAATTTTCAGTAATATTTTACTCGGTACATGTTCAGTAACGCGTGCGTTACAACAAACTTTTCGACCGCAAGGCATTAACAAATAAAAATACCGCAGTTCTATTTCCTGTTCGTGGTAAGTGAATGTACGCGCGGCGTGTGTTGTCATTTATCTCCCTCTGGCTATTGGAACTGTTTACTTTGAACGCGTAGTGATTTCAGCCTGTGAGCTCGAGGTCCGAGGCTATTGGCTCAGCCCGGTGCGCAGTAATGTTAAGCCCTAACACACAGCGGAAAAGCGGCAAATTGATGAAAATGGCAGAAGACAGTACATTCGCGAGATGGACGTAAGTGCATATGGTGTTATTTTTTCACTGACAAACGTACCCATGTAAAGGCTGGTTTATACTCGACGCGTCCGCTAGTTCGCTTGAGTGCGCGCGGCAAATATGACGTCATCGCGGATTTTCCGGATGTTCGCTTTGGGTGGGCGCGACATGGTTTCGGCTGGCGGAGCGCACAGATTTTTTTGAGACCCCAGCGAACAGCGCGCGCGGTGCCGGTCTGAGTTGAGTTGTATATGAATCACTTTGAAGAGATTTTGTCTGAAACAGGTACGACTGTACAGACATATTCATGATCAGTGATCATAGAGATAACCAGATGATCAATAATTATTGGCTAGAAATTGAAACAGCAGTGAGAAACGAGGAAATTTTAAGTTAAAAGGTTTAGAAAAACCTGAGGGATGAGTTTATTAAAGCCAAAAGAGGCCAATGGAGACACATGTACACCATTACAGAATATGCGCGAAAGTCCGCTGAAGTTCAGATTTTCAAACGGAAGCGATGCGCGTGAATTGCGCGTTAAACGCGTCAAACGCGCAAAACGCTTAATTCACGCGTATCGCGCCGCAGCATGCCCATTCGCGCCTTTGCATTGACTTAACATGTAAATGACTCGCGCTTGACGCGTCTTCCGCGTCTGGTGTGAATGCACCATCAGAATGTGCTACCGCTAGCTTAATCTGTCATGTTTCATCTACCAAAACAGGGTTAGCACATCTTGTCAGCTTCAAATGTCTATCAGAATGAACTACCACATTAAATAAGGATGTAAAAACAGGGGTAGCATATATTGTCAGCTTTAAATATCTATCGAAATTAACTACTACTTTATTAAACAATGTAGAACAAGGCATAGCAGCTTCAAATGTCTCAAACTGTCATATTTCATCTAAAAAAAAGATGGGCACATCTTGTTAGCTTCAAATGTCAATCAGAATGAACTACCTCCATAAAGAAGGGTGAAAAAACAGGAGTAGCGCATTTTGTCAGCTTCAAATGTCAATCGGAATGAACTACCACTCTAATAAACAAATTAAATATAAAATGGATACATTTTTAAAAAAATATTAAGGCTTTAGTTCACTCTTACAGACATTTGAAGCTGCTATGCCTTGTTCTACATTGTTTAATAAAGTAGTAGTTCATTTTGATAGGTATTTGAAGCTGACAATATATGCTACCCCTGTTTTTACATCCTTATTTAATGTGGTAGTTCATTCTGATAGACATTTGAAGCTGACAAGATGTGGTAACCCTGTTTTGGTAGATGAAACATGACAGATTAAGCTAGCGGTAGCACATTCTGAGAAGGTAGCACATACCGTCAGAACACCGGTTTCGTTTCCTCTGTTCGTGGACAAAACTCCTCACGTGCCCTCAAAACACGGCTGCTCCGTCAGATGATGCAGACTCACAATTTGTGTCTTGTGTTTCCTCCTCTTTTTGCTCTCCTGTGTTTGCTCTCCAGAGATTATATCATCTTATACTATATATCCAGAGATATTTCTACACTATTTACCTACAGGTTAAGGTAAATTCTAAAATAAATACTAATGTTTTTGAGTGTTAGGTATACTGCCTATGTTTTAGGCTAGTATAATTTTCAACTTGTTAATAAATGCTTCAACCATCTGTTGTATTAAGAATAATGCACTGATAAAATGAAATACAAAGTGTAGTTTTAGTACAGTAAAGTGTGGTGAATTGTGGAATAATATATCCCCTATCGTTAAAAAAATTAAAAATACAGCACGGTAATTTGTTTATATTTCACTTGTTTTGTTACCATAGCAACTATTGTATTACCACAACATATTCATTGAAGTACTTTACTATAGTAGGTCTATTGTTCAAAACACTGTACATGCCAATAGACGTGTTCCAGGGGCCCTGTGGAACAGCTTTTCCTCAAAATGAAGAGGACAACAGGGAAAATGTTCTCCAAAATCTCATCAACAATGTGGAAGACCACATTTTATTTATTTGAAGAGTAAATAGTACAGTAGGCTATAATACCTTATCAAGTTTTCTCCTATATTTTATTAGTAACATTTCTGCTTGCGTTAGTTATTCATTCATTCATTTTCTTTTCGGCTTAGTCCCTTTATTAATCCGGGGTCGCCACAGCGGATTGAACCGCCAACTTATCCAGCATTTGTTTTACGCAGCGGATGCCCTTCCAGCTGCAACCCATCTCTGGGAAACACATCCATACATTCTCACTCACACACATACACTATGGACAATTTAGCCTACCCAATTCACCTGTACCGCATGTCTTTGGACTGTGGGGGAAACCGCAGCACCCGGAGGAAACCCACGCAACCACGGGGAGAACATGCAAACTCCACACAGAAATGCCAACTGACCCAGCCGGGGATCGAACCAGCGACCTTCTTGCTGTGAGGCGAACGTGCTACTCACTACGCCACCGTGGCGCCCTGCGTTAGCTATATTTTTGTTTAAATGTTTTTTTATTTGATTAGTATGGTGCACCTTTTGGCTGTTTAATAAATGTTTTTTAAAATAAAATGTATTCTTTACACTCAACGTCTATTCTCTGTGTCTTAAGTGCTGGAAATATCTCATCATATAACACACAGCCAAAAATGTTTTGGTTTATTAGATAAAACATTTATATGTAAGTCTATTTTCAGAATCAGAATCAGTTTTATTGCCAAGTGTGCTTCACACACACAAGGAATTTGCTTTGGCTACAGAAGCTTCCAGTGTACATAAAGTGACAAGTGACAACACAGAATAAATATTATAAAAGAAGACGATAGACATTAAACAGAGATGCAGTCAGACCTTACAAGATCTGGATGTTGAAATGTATGTACAGATTTGTTATAAATATACAGGTTATAAGGTGCTGTGTACAAATGCGTAAGAAGTATTGCAATGTATATTGTTATAAGGTGCTGTGTACAAGTGTGTAAGGAGAAAGTATTGCACGTTTATTGCACAATAGGAGTATTTTAGTATTTTGGTTATTGTTAATGAATAGTGGACCAATATAAATCATATCAAAAAGCACGAAAGGAAGAAGGAACACAAGACACACATTGTGAGTCTGCATATAATCTCACTGAGCGAGCAGTGTACCGAGAGCGTGCAAGAACGTGTGCGTGAGCAGTGCATATTTGAGAGAGCGTGAGGAAATTTGCGCACAAGCAGCGTATATTTGAGAGCTCGCAAGCAGTTTTGTCCACAAACAGAGGAAATCTGTGCACAGGCATTATATTAAGAAAGCTACTGTATGTTCATCATGCTATCTTTGTGCAGGTTTTGTGTTGTGAGCCACTTACATTTAAAGTGAATAAAATAATGGCAACAATAAGAAATAAAACCTGCATCTTGTCATGGCATTGGAGTTTACATATAGGCCTGTAGTGTCTAATATGAATATAGTCAAGCTATTCAGAGATATTGCCAGATAATCACTTTACCTCCACCATACTTTTAACAGACTTAGATCATTTGTGATTCTAATAAAAAAAAAAAAATAAATAAATAAATAAAGCTAACCAAAAGATAAAACTCGCATTATTGAACATTAGATCGCTGTCATCTAAAACTCTTTTTATTAATGATTTGATAACTGATCTAAAGCTAGATGCCCTCTGTCTAACAGAAACCTGGATAAAACCAGATGATTACATGCCCCTAAATGAGTCTTCACCTGAAGGATATCATTATAGACATGAGCCGCGTCCTAAAGGCAAAGGTGGAGGCGTGTGCATAATATACAGTAATATTTTTAGTGCTACTCAGCGATCTGACTTCAAATATAATTCATTTGAAGTAATAGTGATGTATATTTCAGTGAACAATTTAAACAATACATTTCAATCTAAATTTGTACTGGCAACTGTTTATCGGCCTCCAGGGCACCATACCGACTTTACAAAAGAGTTTGCTGATTTCTTATCTGAAATAGTTCTGGCCACAGACAAAGTTATAATTGTTGGTGATTTTAATATTCATATAGATAATGAAAAAGATGCTTTAACGCTGGCCTTCTTAGACATACTAGCCTCTGTTGGAGTGAAACAGCATGTCTCAGGGCCTACCCATCGACATAATCACACTTTAGACCTAATATTATCACATGGTATTGATATTGATAATGTTGAAGTTGTGCAGCAGAGTGATGACATTTCAGATCACTATTTAATCTCCTGTTTATTGTGCATTGATAGCTCTACAAAATCATCTTCTATTCACAAATATGGCAGGACGATCACCCCTAGCACTAAAGATGATTTTGTTAGTAACCTACCTGATCTGTCTAATTTTTATAACATTCCAGGCAGTCTAGAAGAGCTTGACACTGTAACTGAAACCATTAATTCCCTCCTTTCTAATACATTAGATATAGTTGCTCCATTACACTTCAACAAGATTAGGGAAAAGAATCCGACGCCATGGCACAATGAGCACACACGTGTCTTAAAGACAGCAGCCCGGAAAATGGAGCGTAGATGGAAGAAATCAAAACTAGAAGTTTTTCGTCTGGCCTGGAAAGAAAGTTCGCTTAACTTTAGAAAAGCTTTAACGTCAGCCAGATCTGCTTATTTTTCAACTTTAATAGAAGAAAATAAACATAACCCTAGGGTCCTGTTTACCACGGTAGCTAATCTAACTAAAAATAAAGCATCAACATGCATTTCTCAGCATAGCAGTAATGACTTTATGAACTCTTTCACACGCAAGATTGATGATATTAGAGATAAAATAAGCACCAACAGTCTGCCTCCTACAGCCTCATCCCAATTAGAGCTTTGTAGACCGGTAATGGATAAACTTCAAATTTTTTCAACAGTAGGTGAGGAAGAATTATCTAAACTGATAAATTCGTCAAAATCAACAACGTCTATGCTAGATCCCATACCGACCAAATTACTAAAACAATTGTTTTCAGAAGTTTCTGAACCTGTTCTTAACATTTTGAATTCATCCCTACTCCTAGGATACATTCCTAAAACTTTTAAACTAGCTGTCATTAAGCCTCTTATTGAAAAAACACAGCTTGATCCTAAAGAACTAGCAAATTATAGACCAATTTCAAACTTGCCTTTTCTATCAAAGATTTTAGAAAAAATCGTATCTGCTCAACTGTGTTCCTTCCTACAAAGAAACAATATTTATGAAAAATTTCAATCTGGATTTAGAGCATTTCATAGCACAGAACCGCACTCCTAATAGTCATAAATGACCTCCTTCTGTCGTCCGACCGTGGTTGCATTTCTCTCTTAGTGCTATTGGACCTCAGTGCTGCATTTGATACAGTCGATCATAATATTCTCCTTGATAGGCTTGAAAAATATGTTGGTATTACAGGAACTGCATTGGCCTGGTTCAGGTCTTATCT
>CAIGQQ010025918.1:0-15739 GCA_903798035.1 Danio albolineatus | reverse complement strand
ATAAAGTATGGTGATCCTTTGGAGAAATTGTATTTCTGCTTTTCAGCCAAGATTCAGCCTAGAATTTTAATTTCAGCACAGAACAATGCATTCGCGCTGAAAGTTTTTACTGTTTAATATTGCTTCAGAAACCAGTCAAAAGTGTTGGGAAGTAATCAAACTGTTCCAATATTGAAATGATATTTTCCAATATTAATGTTCTGACTGACCAAATAAACACAGCCTTGGCCATGGTGAGAAATCAAATAAATATGAAATATATATTACATTGTTAATAATTTACATTCACCTGCCACTTAGGTACACCTTACTAGTACCGGGTTGCACCCCCTTTTGCCTTCAGAACTGCCTGAATCCTTTATAGCATAGATTCAACAAGGTACTGGAAAATTCCTCAGAGATTTTGGTCCATACTGACATAATAGCATCACACAGTTGCTGCAGATTTGTCAGCTGCACACGCATGATGTGAATCTCCCATTCCACCACATCCCAAAGATGCTCTATTGGATTGAGATTTGGTGACTGTGGAGGCCATTTAAGTACAGTGAACTCATTGTCATGTTCAAGAAACCAGTCTGAGATGATTCAAGCTTTATGACATGGCGCATTATCCTGCTGGAATTTGTCGTCAAAGATGGGTACACTGTGATCAAAGAGATAGATATGGTCAGCAACAATACTCGGGAAGGCTGTGGCATTGACACAATGCTTAATTGATACTAATGGGCCCAAAGTGTGCCAAGAAAATATCCCCCACACCATTACACCACCAGCAGCAGCCTGAACAGTTGATAAAAGGCAAGACGGATCCATGCTTTCATGTTGTTGACGCCAAATTCTGACCCTACCATCTGAACATCAACAAGGCATTTGTGGCCACAGAACTGCCGCTCACTGGATATTTTCTCTTCTTTGGGCCATTCTCTGTAAACCCTAGAGATGGTTGTGCGTGAAAATCCCAGTTGATCAGCACTTTCTGAAATACTCAGACCAGCCCATCTGACATGAACAAGCATGCCATGTTCAAAGTCACTTAAATCACCTTTCTTCCCCATTCAGATGCTCAATTTGAACTGCAGCAGATCATCTTGACCATGTCTACATGCCTAAATGCACTGAGTTGCTGCCATGTGACTAGCTGATTAGAAATGTCCGATAACGTGGAGTTGGACAAGTGTACCTAATAAAGTGGCTGGTGAGTGTATAACGAACATGGAACATTACATCAAAATGCATGAATTCAACTGCCAATTTTGTTATAATAGTGACATTTTAAACAAATTTGATTGAAATTTCTTTCCTCGAAACTTCTTTCTGTAGCTACAAAAAAATATTATTTTGTATTATCGTACTGAGTTTGGAAGAAAATAACATTATAATAAAAAACAATTAAGTCTAAATAAAAAAAATAAATAAATCAGGGCTCAATGTCTATATTTTATAGTTCCACTATATGGGTGAAATGTACTTGCGGTTTGACCTGTGCTGGTGAAGAGTGAAGAGCTGCTGCCAGAGAGAGAAAAGATGAAAATGAGCTGAGAAAAACCTGAGAGGACTGTGAAAGAGAGACCGAGGAGAACACGGGACGCCCTCCTAAAACAGAGAAAACAGGAAGACACGAGCGAACCAGGGAGAAATTGGGTGAAAGATTAGAGGAGAGGAGCATGAAATGAAAGTATTGAGTGGGGAAGATAGGAGTGGATAATCGAAGAAAGTAATAAAGTGGAAAAAATAGAGGGAGGGCAGGAGAGGAGAGAATTAGAGAAGAGGAGGGACGCTGAGAGGAGGAATACAAATTGAAAGGGAAAAGAAGGTGGAAACGGAGGCGGGTCAAAATCGCAGACGCAGACGAAGAGAGAGAGGGAGAAAATGAGAAGGAAAATATCACCAAAACATGCCCACATCACACTTCAGCCTGAGAGCAAAACAAAACCATATTTTGCTAAATGGAAATTAAGCCTATTTTTAATGGACCATTGAGTCTTTAGTATTCTGATGTTGTTTCCATGACAATTAAGAATGTGTTTCTACCAAAATATATCATTACCATAATGGTACTGACATTGACATTGAAAAATCAAATTCCATTACCTCATTATTTTAAATAATTATTGAAATAAAAGACTGTTTTAAATCAGAATAAATTAAGAAAAGTAAAACAAATTCTTCCGAAAGCCTCCACAAACTGCATTTTGAGAATGACAAAAATTGCAATGTCAATTAAATAAGTAATAAAATTAATTATGATAAGAATAAATAAATAAAAAGTCCTGTACCTTTGGTTAAATGTGTGTGAAACTGAAGTTTCAAAATTTGATTTCAGCATGATGATGTATTTCCAACTGAAACTGAATATTGAGTAGGAGGGTGGGGTTTTATTTTAGGCATTCACTTGCAGCAAACAAATGGTTGAATGGGCGTGGCATATTTCACTCAATCTGTCCAACTGACATAGAAGGACTGCCATTCCAGAGCGGAAGTAAATGGTTCGATTTTAATTAAAGATTATCAAAACAAACTTTTTATTTCCTTGATTTGTTCACCAAACTAACTACAGGTATGTGCGCTTACAAAATAAAAAGATTACATTTTGATTTCCAGTTTTAAAACTACACATTTTGGCTCAAAATAATTTGGAAATATATACAGTATGTCAATATGATTTTCACGATCACCAGCGATCTGGCATTTGCAAATCACTGGAAAACTAAAAAAACTTTAATGAACTACAGATCCCATCGTGCACTTCACTCACACACCTGGCCCAAATTCCCCCTGATTGCTAACACACAGCTGAAGCTGTTCAGAAATAATCAGATAGAATATAAAGATGGACTATTTTTGGAACTTTTGAACCAAATGGGCTACAGTCAAAATTATTTTTTCCTCCGAATCTTTGGCTCAAGCTGATTCAAACGCATTAAACCTATGATGTCATTTTCCGTCATTAAATTTTTTGCTATTTTGAATTTTTTGCAAAACCTGTTTGATCAAACTCGTCCCAGGCCTTTTTTCCGGTTTTCACCAAAATTGAATCACATGATCTACAGACCATGCTGACCAAATGTTACGGAATTAAAGTTGATTCGACCAACCGTTTTCGAAACTTGCGAACAAATCTAATGTAGAGCTTACAAAAATCAACTTGAAACGATATCTCCATAATGTATTCACACCAAACTTGGTGTGTGTTATGACAACTATAGTCTGAGGTTATCTGCAGTGTTTCGGAGCACTGCCCCCTAGTGGTCTGGAGATACAGAAAATAGCTTTTTTTGCTTGTACTGTCTCTTCTCAGCCCTTTGTCCAAAACTCATAAAACTGGTCTCTTCACATCCGACAGAGCATGCCGAGTCGAATAATATCTGATTTTCCCAGATTAGCCATTTTGGATGTCGCCTTTTTAGATTTTTGTCAAAAAAAAATGCTATATTTCACAAACGTTTTCATGTATCATTACAAAACATGGTGTGCACTTACAATAACCAAGACTAGAATCTTGGTTATTGTATGTGAGCATTTCCTAGCTTTTTCCTTGTCTAGCCTTTCGTGTTTTTGGACCTTTGATTGTTTTACTCTTATGTTGTTTTGCCGCCTGTCCTGACCATTAACCTGTGTTTCTGGATTACTCTATTGGATAACTTATGCTGTTCCATTTGCTCCGGTTGACCCTGCCTGTTTGACCATCCCTTTTCCATAAGCTGCATCTGGAACTTCACCTCTGTTGTAACCCGACTCTTGTTACATAGACGATGATGACTGTTTTTATTATTATTGTAGTCATTATATTATGTGTGTATATGTATACATATATTTGTATACATGTAATAATAAAAGCAATGGCTTCAACATTATATAATATGATAAACAAAAAGTACAGAACCTCCTCTTTTATTAACTAAACTCCTTTTATGATGTTTTATGTGAGGGATAACGTAGGCTACATCTCGTCAGTTGCTCTCACAGATTAAAGCCTGGCTTATCAGCATAGGACTGTTGTATAGTAAGACTAAAAGGCTTCATTCAGTGTAAAAGATGTACATCATACCACATCACACAGCTAAACTTGTCCGCAAAACGAAACAATTAGATGCAAAACATTAATCTGACCTAGAATTTATTGACTCTTTAATTAAACGTAAAGCTGACAGAAAATAAATGACTGAATGCAGCAGCATGACAGATAAGCCTATAAATATGCATATGAACGTGTTCACTAAAGGTCAAGATGATTCGTATACCCAGATGAGTCTGTGTTATTAGTTTCAGCAGTTGTCATATGAAATTATTACACACGGCTGTCTGGAATACTCGATTCTGATTGATCAATCGCAACATTCCAAGGTATGTTATTCCATGATAACAACTGCTAAATAACACAGGCTCATCTGGGAACAATCCATATACTTTCATACGTTCAAATCAATATACTTACATTCACATACATATGTGCTTGTCTTATTAGTTTGGCGCCATCATGTGAATGAATAATACAAAGGTTGGCCTTTGCTCTATTCATCCGATTTCGTTTCGGTCAGCTTTGTGTTTTAGACTGTTTGGCGCCATCTTGTGGCTAAAAAATGCACAGGTTAGCGTTAACCTCATCAGCTGTTTTCGTTTCTGTCAGCTTTGCATTTAATTAAAGATTTAATTAACTATAACGGCTCAGAACAATGTTTTATATCTATTTATATACTTTGTGGCTGTGTAATAAGCAGGATAAGTAAATCCGAGAAGATTGTTTTTTTTACAGAATAAAGCCCTTCAGTCTTATCCAAAGAGATTAATTCTGTGATAACCTGCTGGATGTACTTTATCCCTAACTTTATATAACTTGGGATGTTGTGATCGACCAATCAGAATCAAGTATTCCAGAAAGCCACGTGTTACATTGATTTATATCTCCACTAGCATACTGTAATCTGTAAATTCAACCAAACAGCCTTTATATTATAATGGAGGGAGAAAAACAACTCTCGCCTTCTTCTCTGTGTGTTTTGAGAGATTCTCTCAGACTCTGCAGACAGAATAAAGCATAGATGAGCAGAGGAGGGGAGAAAACTGAACAAGCAAGAGAGAAGAAAGAGAGTAAAAGATGAAGTGATGAGCCAAAGGACAGCAATGAAAGATGGAGGGTGAATAATGAAGGCCAGAGGAGCAGGACAGGATGCAGAGCAAGCGGAGTAGACATGAATGAGGGATGAGGAACATACAGGTGAAGGAAAAGAGGGAGAGCCAGGCTGCAAATGAGGAAAGAGGAGAACGACAGAGAGAGAGAGAGAGAGAGAGAGAGAGAGAGAGAGAGAGAGAGAAGAAAGCCCTCAGCGATGAGACCATTACATTGGGGATAATGAAGAGGTTCCAGTCTGTCACACTGAGCATTAGGCCTCTGTCAAACTGACCCCAAAGTGTCAACAAGTTAATAGCCTGAGTATCAGCTGTATTATGACATGCCAGCGTACATAGAGGAGCGCACACTCATCATTTACACACACATACATTGGTTAAAAATTGGTTTTTATTTGTTTTTTTGTTATGGGGTTTTCCCATAGACATAATGATTTTTACTGTACAAACTGTGTATTCTATTTCCCTACCCTGAGTTACTCAACACTCACAAAAAAAATAAAATAATAAACATTCTGAAGTTTTACATTGTCTAAGTCAGGAGTCTCAAACTCAATTTACCCGGGGGTCAGGTTTTCCACAATAAATTAATTATATTATGTGAGCTCTTTCTTTCTGACAAAAGAAATCAAAGTGATGTGTATGTGGCGGGATAAAAGAGAAGTAAATGGAACTCAATGCAGCCTAATGTAGTCGTCTGAAGTCACATATCGACACCTGTCCATTGGCAATAAGAATCCCCGGTAACCCAGACTAATTAGTTATTGTTATAAATTAGTTATTGTTATAATTAGTTATAGGCGACATGGTGGCGCAGCAGGTAGTGCTGTCGCCTCACAGCAAGGTCACTGGTTCGAGCCTTGGCTGGGTCAGTTGGCATCTCTGTGTGGAGTTTGCATGTTCTCCCCGTGGTTGCGTGGGTTTCCGCCGGTTGATCCGGTTTCCCCCACAGTCCAAAGATATGCGGGATAGGTGAATTGGGTTGATTAAATTGTCCGTAGTGAATGAGTGTGAATGAGAATGTATGGATGTTTCCCAGAGATGGGTTGCGGCCGGAAGGGCATCCGCTGCGTAAAACAAATTCTGGATAAGTTGGCGGTTCAATCCGCTGTGGCGACCCCAGATTAATAAAAGGACTAAGCCAAAAAGAAAATGAATGAATGAATAAATTAATAATTAGTTATTGTTACAAATGATACAGTTGCACCGTTACTTGTGAATACAAGGATATGTTTCCCTCTGTAACAACAGCAAAGAGGATTACAGTAAACCTAAATATTATTATTATTATTATTATTTTTTATTTTATTTATTTATTTATTTATTTATTTATTCATTTATTCATTTATTTATGGTATTCATTTCTAATTTGTTTATTTTTTCATCTAATTTTGTGTCAAAAAATAAAAAGATTTGAGAAGATTGGAATTTTTTAAAACAAAGTAAGAAATAAACAAATAAAAAAATGATCAAGAAAATGAATCAATCAGTAATAAATAATAATAATAATAATAATAATTATAATATTATATATCAAACTTGCGGCCGCACTGACATTAAACTTTCAAATTGAGGTGGGGGCCACAAACTATCGGGCCGCGAGTTTGAGACCCCTGGTCTAAGTATTTCATTCGATTATATTTCTGAGCCAAAAAATATCCCTGCAAAATCAAAAGTTCTTATCGCTGGACTTGTTGAGACATTTTGTTCCTATAAGGCGATGAGTGCCTGGACCACACATGCACACAGCAGGTCTTCAACACAATTTTTGGTGTATTGGCTTTGTGATATGCAGTGAGCACTGGAGCTTTGTTAGAACTTTTACCGATAAACGGCTTTCTGTATCAGCAGTTTGTTTGTTTAGTCTTTTAAATATTTTGGAAAGTAATGCAGTCGATAGGCTCAGTTAAAAACAATATCATCATTCATAATTTATACTTCATTTTATCATTTAAATGTTTTTATCAGTTTTAATTGTTGATTATTCAACTTACTTTGATGCAGCACAATAAGTACACTTTAAAATGATCATCGGTTATGATTATCAGTCAATCTATCTGTCTATCTATCTATCTATCTATCTATCGATCCATCCATCCATCCATCCATCCATCCCTCCCTCCCTCCCTCCCTCCCTCCCTCCATCTATCTTTCTATCTTTAAATTTAATAATAATAATAATTCATTTTATTTATAAATAGTCACCTTAGAATTATAAGGTTCTAACTGACATTTTTGACAAAATTGAGTTATCGACATATTCTTATTAATTGACAACTTATTTACATTATGGGTTGTTTACATTTCAAGACATTTTATTTAAAAAACAAAATGTTACACACGTACTGTTTGCTATGGAATGCAAAAACTTTGAAGCTCAATATCTCAAAATCCTTCAGAATGCAGATAGAACCTCATAATTCCAAGGTGACGAAATGACGCCTTTGTGGACACCCAAGGTCGCCTTACAACAAACATGCCAAAAACAACTAATAAATCATTGCCAAACGTAACTTCGAATACATGAAAAATAAGAAAAAATCTGAGTTGATTCATCAATTAATTGTTTACTTTTATTATTTAAATGCTTAATTAATTCTCCTTTGGCTTAGTCCCTTTATTCAGGTCGCGGGTCCATCATGTCTATGGTGCCGATTTGGATTAGTCAATAAACTTAAGTTGCATGTTTTTGGACGGTGGGAGGAAACCGGGGAACTCGGGGGAAACCCACGTGAGCATGGGGAGAATGTGTAAACTCCACATAGAAACGTCAGCTGGCTTGGTAAGGACTAGAACCAGTGACGTTCTTGCTGTGAGGCAACAGTGCTAACAACTGAGCCACCATCCCACCCATCTAGGAAAGGAGGAGGAGTAGGGGTGGAAGGGGGAATTCTTCAAAATGAAGATGGCTTTGATATAGATATTCATGTGATATGGTTATTATAGATATTAAGATATTAACTTAGTTATTTATAGTGGCTTAGGAATTGTCTGATTGGTGAATCATAAATTGAATAATGCGGCACCAGCTGCGAGCAATCATAAGCAGGTGATCCTCTCGAAATTAGTTTATAAACTTCACTTGGCCTTAGTGTATGTGTGTGAATGAGTGTTTATGGGTGTTTCTCAGTACTGGGTTGCAGCTGAAAGGGCATCCGCTGTGCAAAACATATGCTGGAATAGTTGGCGGTTCATTCTGCTGTGGCGACCCCATATTAATAAAGGGATGAAGCCGAAAAGAAAACGAATCAATGAATGAATGATGTTTATTTATTTATGCATTTCAATAAGTTCACTTAAAATGATCATCATTTTATTTAAAGATTAATTAATTAATCAATTAATCAATCCACCAATTCATTTATTGAATTCATCATTTATCTGTGCACAATTTATTTACTATTCTTTTATGTATTTACTCAGTATGCAGCTGTCCATTGATTTTTAATGTATTTGTTGAGACACTCAACATTCACACATACACCAGCAAGCGCAAGCAAGGCCCGTTCAAACACACTCCGTGCACAAACACGCACACACAAACAAACAAGAGAAGCGCTCAGGGAAAAGCGAGCACAAAGCAGTCCGGAAAGACGGGTTGCGCTGCGAGATGAAGAATATGAGCTTCAGATGTTCTCAAGGCCGTTCATTATTGAAGAGATGTTGTAGCTCTTTTGCACATTGTTAGCGTATTGGCTTTGCGCTGGAGCTTTGTTGAATAAATGAAGGCCGAATCTACTGACGAACGTCTACAGAAAGACAGCGCTGATTGAACATTATTCCACTTTTTTCTTTCAGGCTGGCACAAATAAAGCTTTAAAAAGGCACATCTTCTTTTTCTCCTTGTCAGTCTTCTGTATTGGACAGGGTTTACAGGACAGCATCTTTACTTGACGCTAACTGGAGTTCAGATTAAACACTAGTGTTAGTTGTAGAGATTTTAGCATACAGTAAAAGTCAAATGCATAGTAGACGGCCTGAACGTAAAGGTTAATGCGCTGCAGTCTGGCCAACTTCAACTACAGCTTCACTGGCTTCACACAGTGACAGCAGTTTAATGCTACCAATGCAAAGACTGTAGGAAAGCAGGCAGCAAAACAAGTTATTTTTTGTTTATTTTTTGAGTTCACTGACTGAGATCAGAGGAAACCTCGCTCACACAGTTCAGAGACAATGCAATCCCAGAATGCAGTGCAATACATTCACTTTTAAAAGTGGAATACACCTAAATCCCTTTAGGAAAGTCTGTTCACTCTGCAGCCGTATTTGTAACGCCCTCGGGCAGTTCATCCAAGACCAACGTCCTATCTGAATGAATGAGGGATTCCTAACATCTCGAAAACTGCTTGCTGGAATCGTTATTAATGACAAATTTCAAATCAGCAACAATATCTGAAGTAATCTGCCCTATTACTGTTTTAAAATTGAAAACACTTAATTTCCAAGTTGCTCCAGCTACTGCGCAAAGATTGCCACAGCACCAATCTCCTTCATGCCTGTTTCAATGGTAAGAAGAGGAGCCAGTTATAAACAGAGACAAAAATTGAGTGAAGACTGGAGGACAATATTGGAAGGACATGAGATGTGATGATATCGCCATTGAAAATCAACATAGTCCACAGCCATATCACCCCTGCAGCCCAAGAGTGGTTACTCACTGAAGCTAAGCAGGGCTGAGCCTGGTCACTTTCCCATGTGGTCTCTGATGGGAGACCACATGGGAAACCTAGGTTGCTGTTGGAAGTGGTGTTAGTGAGGCCAGCAGGGGGTGTGGTCTGTGTGAGTCCTAATGCCCCAGTAAAAAGTGAAGGGGACACTATACTGTCAGTGGGCGTCGTCTTTCGGATGAGACGTTAAACCGAGGTCCTGACTCTCTGTGGTCATTAAAAATCCTGTGGCACTTCTCGTAAAAGAGTAGGGGTGTAACCCCAGGCCAAAGTCCCTGAATCGGCCCTTACGATCATGGCCTTCCAATCATCCCCATCCTTCCAACTGGCTCTATCACTGTCTCTCATCTACACCAATAGCTGGTGTGCAGTGAGGGCACTGGCGCCGTTGTCCTGTGGCTGCCGTCGCATCATGCAAGTGGATGCTGCACACTGGTGGTGGTGTGGAGAGAACCCCCTCATGATTGTAAAGCGCTTTGGGTGTATGGCCATACACAATAAATGCGCTATATAAATACACATTACATTACACTACATTACAAACAACAGGGCATACCATAACCAAAGCCATAGAGAGAGAGAGAAAAAGTTGCGACAACTACATTGACTGGAACCATTTTACAACAGCAATGGTGGTGTCACGATCACCAGCGATCTAACATCCAGAGATCGCTGGCACACACACTTATCACACAAGAACTACAAATCCGCCTGTTTATGGACTACATCTGCACTCATGCAACACACACACACTCCTGCTCCAAGTCACCACTGATTGCACACACACCACCTGAGGCCTGATTACACAAACACTACTTAAACCACACAGAAACACCCACTGTTGCTGAGTCTTGTTCGCTTCATGTGACATTACAACGCGTTTCTTTGGTCTCGGTTTCCCGTGTTTCTACCTTTGCCTTGCTAATCTGTTTATCCCTGCCTGCTGCCAGCTTTTGACTCCTTGCCTGTTCTTGACCACGATCCTGGACTGTCTGTATGCATCTGTTTATTCCTGCTGACCACTGCTTACCTGACATCGCTAATAAACCTGCATGTGGATTCACACCTCAGTTGTCAGTGTCACATCCCCATTTTACAGAAGACTCAGCCAGAGTGAGTGTTTCTCTGTGGTCTAAGTAGTGTGTGTAATCAGTCTTTAACAATCCTCAGGTTGTGTGTGTGCAATCAGTGGTGACTTGGAGCAGGAGTGTGTGTGTGTTGCACGAGTGAAGATGTAGTCCATAAACAGGCGGATTTGTAGTTCTTGTGTGATAAGTGTGTGTACCAATTCATTCATTCATTCATTCATTTTCTTTTCGGCTTAGTCCCTTTATTAATCCGGGGTCGCTTATCCGGCATTTGTTTTACGCAGCGGATGCCCTTCCAGCCACAACCCATCTCTGGGAAACACATCCATACATTCTCATTCGCACACATACACTATGGACAATTTAGCTTACCCAATTCACCTGTACCGCATGTCTTTGGACTGTGGGGGAAACCGGAGCAACCTTCTTGCTGTGAGGCGAACGTGCTACTCACGCGCCACCGTGGCGCCCTGTACCAATTCAATTCAATTCACCTTTATTTGTACAGCGCTTTTACAATGTAGATTGTGTCAAAGCAGCTTCACATAGAAGGTTATAGTAAATTGAAAGTGTCAGTCCAGTTATTAGTGTTGGAGTTCAGTTCAGTTCAGAGTTGTTTAATATTCACTACTTAGAGTCCAAACACTGAAGAGTAATCCATTGATGCGCAGCTCTAGCTGCAGTCTAGTTGCCGGAGGCTGGAGAACTCGAGGCTCGTTTGTCCTTGGAGGGTCACAGGAATCTGTCTCTTGCTTGCTACTCCGCCAAGCAGCTGCTCAGGATACAGCCTGGTCCACGATTATGGAGCCTTGGAATAGTCTCGTCGTGGGTCTGAATCGCATTGGTGGTGCTGCATAGTCTCTGGGGGCCTCGGGATGGTTTTCCCCAGGTGGAAATAGAGAATAAAGAGAATAATTAGCGTAGCTGCTGTTCATAGTGTATATAAAGGAGATGCGTGGAGCACATTCATGCATCATACCGCTATGTGATGTATTGAGTGTATGCTTTACTAAAGAGATAGGTCTTTAATCTAGTTTTGAACTGTGAGAGTGTGTCTAAGCCTCGGACATTATCAGAATGGCTATTCCGGAGTTTAGGAGCCATAAATGAGAAGGCTCGACCTCCTTTACTTGACTTTGCTATTCTAGGTACTACCAGAAGCCCTGAGTTTTGAGATCTTAAAGAGCGGGTTGGATTGTAGCGAGACAGAAGCTTGGTTAGATAAACAGGAGCTAGATTATTTAATGCTTTATATGTAAGAAGTAATATTTTAAACTCAATACGAAACTTAACAGGCAGCCAGTGTAACGAGGATAAAATTGGGGTGATATGATCATATTTTCTAGACCTGGTAAGAACTCTGACGGCTGCATTTTGTACTAGCTGAAGTTTGTTAATAGAGGAGGCTGGGCAACCAGCGAGCAGAGCATTACAGTAATCCAACCTAGAAGTCATAAAAGCATGAACTAGCTTTTCTGCATCTGAGATGGATAGCATACTTCGTAGCTTAGCAATATTTCTCAGATGAAAGAATGCAGTTTTTGTGATATGGGAGATTTGGTTTTCGAAAGTTAAATTGCTGTCTAATATGACACCAAGATCTTTAACATGTACCAGCGATCTCTGGATGTTAGATCGCTGGTGATCGTGACAGGTGGCTCATGTTTTTATGTTGTTGTATGTGCTAGTCCTTGCTTGGTGAATTTTCCTAATAATGAAAAACTACTCTACACTCTTAAAAAAAAAGGTTCCTTGAGGTTCTATATAGAACCCTAGGGTTCTATACTTGGCCAGTAGAACCTTTTACCCAAAAAATGGTTCTATTTAGAACCCTTTGAGTGCAAAGAACCTTTTTGATTAAAATGGTTCTATAATGTGAGATTTATGACATAATTATATAGTAAAGATTATAAATAATAATAAGCTATAACACAGAGAGACAAAGCTTTTTGAGTCAAAACCTAATAAAATGACTGCTATGGTCAAAAACCTAATCAATGTATGATGGGATTTTTGTTTCATGCAGGTTTGTACATTACCATATAACTAATATTTATATATGCTTAATATTTAAATTTTTTGACAAATTATTTTGTGAAATTAATTAAATAACCAGTTTATTCAGACTGTACAGTGTGTTGTTATGGTTTAATAAATTATTTTAAACTAATAATCATGAAAAAGCCCTCTGGTGACGTCATTCATTTGTGGACTGGTGGTGACGAGCCTGGAGAGTGACGGTTAATTTTTGAAAAGGAGAACTCCGCTTTTGCAGCTGCGTCATTCAGGTACGTTATTACTCTTTTAAAACTATAATAATGAAATATTTTGTATTACGGGGTAATGTTTCTCTTCCCTTGTCTTATATGGTGACAGACTGAATAAGGGGTAACGTTAATATGGATTAATACTGTGCTTGTAACTTTCTGATGGATTTCTGTCGTCAGCCTTCGGTTCAGGAATCTGTGTCAAGCTGACTTTGCTCTGCTTTTTGTTCGAAATAAGTTACAGTTTCGCTTTATTTGTTTGTCAGTATTAATTAAAACATCAATAACAATAAAACAGGTGCGTTATTTGAAGGCGAGCTCCGAGAGGCAGCGTGAAGCGCGTGCACGCTCTTTTAATGGTAACTTCATATGAGCCGATTTCCGCTTTCGTGCAGTTTTTATCTCCAACCTTGAACAAACGAGTACTTCCAGCTTGCTCGTGTGTGAGTTTAGCCCAGTTTAACTCGGGCTAAACTCTGTAGTGTACACGCCGGCTAGTCTGCATTAAAACCTCAAGGGAACATGCCGCGCTCGCGCCCGCCCGAGTCTATGCACGCGCCCGCCCGAGTCTATGCACGCGCTATAGTAATAATTGCTAAGGGTATTATTAAAACCTTTCAAAGCCAAAACATATTTTAATAATCTATAGATTAAAGATCAGGTGTTATTTATGAAGGACATACAAACATGCAGGCTAAATGTATTGTGAAATGTTGAACCTTGTTAAATATAGGCTACATATATGTATATACTGTGCTAAATAAGTTTAAAATTCATATTTTAATGTATATCTTTCTTTTCTTCAAACAGCCTGGACACTGAACTGCATCGTAAATCTTGTGCTCGGTATGTATTATTGCTTTTAATTCTAAACAAACTGTATTAAGTATTATGAAATGAATATTATAAAAGACTTTAACATTGTATTGTAACCTAGGCTGCAGGACACAAGTAGCTTTGAAGAGGAAGGATCCCAGCTTAAAGAAGGACATGCGTTACATCCATAATTGTGACACAATTATCATCAACAAGGACACCTGGTAAATATTGTATTTTATAACATGCATATGTCAGACTTGGTTGTTGTGTACTGAAATATATTTATCACAAAAATGTTCTATTACTTATTGCTGCTGTTTGTACAGTGAGAATATTAAGGTCATTGCTTATTAAAAAGTCCTGCAAAGAAAATATGTTTTAAAAGAAAGTGTAAATTTGCCTACAGGATTTGTTGCAATGTCTGCAAAACAAATTTAAAAATGAAAGGATTTCAGTGGTGAGCTCATCTATCATCTTGCAAAATGAAACAAATTAATGGGATGAAAAGGAAGTGAACTGTACTCTGAGGAACTTAACACAAGGCAAGTTCAGTTCAATACATTTTATGCCAAAGGTAGATTAATTCTGTGGTTTAAATTCATATTTACACACTCTAAAATGCTGTCTTCCTACCTCAGATTGTGATGGACCTGGAATGCGACACCAGATATTCATAAGTCAAGAACCGAATGAACACCCTTTTCCAGAGCACAGATTATGGAGGGGTTTGCAGAACTAATGGAGCAGTTTTTTCTTCTTGGAGTGCCACAGCTTGTGAGTAAACACTGTTACATTGTGTGCCAAATAGTTTTGCGTCCATGATGACTTTAAGAAACTTGTATTGCTGAAAATATGTCATTTGGAAGCTTACACATGAAGTAACCAAAATGTTTTTTGCATTTAGGATGCTGCTTAGAAAACTTGGTGAAGAACACAGAAACATCTTTAAAAGAAATGGCCCAAAAAGGGACAGAAAGAAGGAAGTGCTCCATGACAGTTTCATTGGACCAGCAGCGGAAACCGCAGAAGGTAACTACTCCCTATATTACATACTATTTGCCCCAAACACACACACACACACACACTTTAATTGTATTAATTATAACTGTAATTCTATTTGATGACTTATGTTAATTGGTTAAAAGTACTCAACATTAAAATATTGTTTTACAGAAATCCAAAGGTCCTACACCATCCAGGATTCAGCAGCTCTCCTGATTCCACCAAGGCTTGAAGTTTCAGCATTACAATGGACAACACTCACTCGCTATCCTTCAACTTCCTCATTTATCAGAGGCACCACAGTGGAGTGAATCACCAACTAATCTGCCCTTTCCAGCCACAACCCAGCACTTGAAAACACCCATATACTCTCTCATAGATCTACACACATTCACTCACTATGGCCAATTCACCTATACCGTACACATGCTTTTGGACTGTGGGGTCAACCGGAGCACCCAGAGAAAAACCCACAAGAACACTGGGAGAACTTGCAAACTCCACACAGAAATGACAACTGGCCCAGTCGGGACTCGAACCAGTGACCTGCTTGCTGTGAGGTGACAGTTCTGACCAGTGAGCCACTGTGCCACCCATGGACAAAACTATTTACCTTATAAGAGAGGCTGACAGACATGGACATGCTACAGGTTGTGAAATGGCTGTTTGCAGTGTTTTGTCTAATCATTTTGCAATGTTTTAGTAATGTTTTTTTTATCAAATTATGTATAAAAATGGATGTTGTGATGACCAATACATGCAGGTA
>CAIGQQ010025917.1:0-13927 GCA_903798035.1 Danio albolineatus | reverse complement strand
ATATTGTACACTGGATTCCACTTTAATGAAAATATATTAAACAAACTCAATTAATGTAAGTATTTAGAAGAAACAACATGTTTTACTATAGATTTTAGACCTAGGGCGCCGCCATCTAAGAATGTTGCTGTGTCTGACGTCACAGGGTTGGTTCCGTTCACTCAGCTGTACAGATACAGTGAAAGTAAAGTAGACTGTAAAGCCTAATTTAACCCAATGCGTGAAGTTGTGGACGTGGAGCTGGTGCAAATACAAGCATCAGATGTGTGTCTAATATAAAAATTTATATATTTATTCTATTTTTCTTTTTTTGCCTTTTAATTGCCGATCATTTGATCCACTCTCTGTATTACGCTGCCTGACTGCCTGTTTGGGTTTCCACCATGATTGTAACGGACTGAACACAGTGACTGGACAGCCTAATTTAACTCAATGCATGAAGTTGTGGACGTGCATCACAGAGCTGGTGCAAATACAAGCATTTAAGTGTCTTAAGTTGTGTTTTTTTCTTGTTAATACCTTTCGTTTGATGCGCTGTGGTCCACTCTCTCGCTGCTCCGGTGCTGCCTGACTAGAGGATTTACATTCAAACTAATGCAACAATTAGAACGAAGCATGACTTCACGCTTGAAAAGTGAAAGTACCCACCCCCATTATGTCAGTAATGATTTACTATTTGTATTACGCTGCATGTATGGGTTTCCACCATAGTTTCAGGAAGGTCTGGTGCTGACATTATGGGGGTGAGTTCTTTCACTTTTCACTGCTACAGCCCCTCACCTCTTTTCGTGTACAAACCAAACCAAGATTTAAATTCAAGACAGGTTTTTACGTCCTTCATACATGTCGATAGATCGGGTTGATTGACTTGAAGAGGGAATATGTCTTCACATAATCCACAAAGACGTGACTTAGTTAAGTGTGAAGTTATGTATGATTTTAATCATTGCATTAGTTTTAATATTATTTTAATATTTAATATTATTTCACTGAGGCTATGCATTGTTGTCTTTTTCTTTTTCGTGTTTTCTTGTGATTTTATTTAGATGTCACAAAAATGCAACAAATCCATTCTGATTAGTGTCTCACTCGTTCAAGATGAAACTGATTTCTCTTTTTTTAACAATGCAGAAGTTGGTGTTTTCTCAAATATCATATTAAATAAACATTTATGAACTTAAGATAAACAGGTTGTAAATAAATGACAAAAATACATATTAAAGGATTTAACAAATTTTAATTTATTTATTATTAACCATTTAACAAATTATTACTGACTTTTAAATTGTTGCATTATTAAAGGGTTAGTTCACTTAAAAAAAAAAATATTTCTGTTATTAATTATTCACCCTCATGTTGTCCCAAAACCCAGAGACCAATTGAACCACTAAAGCAGGGGTGACCAACCCTGCTCCTGGAGATCGACCGTCCTGCAGATTTCAGTTGCAACCCAAATCAAACACACCTGTCAGAATCTTATCTCATCACGTCATCAGCCATAACTGATCAGAACAGCAAATCATCATATTACAATGATTCTGAAGGATCAAGTGAATATTTGTGTGGCATTCATGTTGTGTTTTTTTTTCCTTTTGTCTCAACAGCTGCTAAAATAACACAAAAGGCTCTTTTTAGAGCCACAGAATCGAATGTCTTTGCCTTTGTAAGTATGTTTTGACTGCACATACAGTTTAATTTTTTTTACTATTATTGCTTAAATTCTGTTAAAAGTTATGACACTTTTTAAAGGCCTACTCATTCATGTGTCTTCTGTTTCTCCTCTCTGATTTTATCTTAACAGCTGTTAAAACAACAAGGTTCTTTTTAGAGCCATTGAAGAGAGTGCATCTCTGACTTTGTAAGTATATGTTCTAACTGACAACTACATAGTTTTGGGCTCATTATAATCTTTATAAAACCCCTTCACCATGATTGGTGTAGCAAACCATGATTACATTGTGGTTATGGTTTAACTGCAGTAAACCTTTTTTGTAGCAATACCATGTTAAATCTTTTTTAGGGACAACACACAACTGTAAATTGCATTATTTGTTCATGTTTATTTGTGAAATTGGTTAGTCTATCAGTTCTGTTTCAGTAATTTGCTATATATTCTTGCTTTTCTCTTCTAGTAAAAACCCTGTCCTTAAAGAAAGGTATGTCAAAGATGATTAACAGTTGTTTATAACAGTGGTGTATTGAGAAATAATATTTTCGATGTGCCTGTAAGAGTTTAGGTGACCTTGCCGCAAAATAAAAAGTTGAAGTATTCATGATTAATATTAAGTACTAATAACTTTAATGTGACTTGATTTTCAGAATACAATAATACATCAATCACAATATAATACTCCTAAAAAAAATACTTAAAACACATAAAATGTACTCATGGACTCGAATTGAAAACAATGATATAGCTCACATCCATGTAGATACTTTCGATTTTCTAATAGAAACAGTTCAAACAGGCATTGTCCGCATATGACCATATTGTGGAAGCGATTTATGTAAGCTAACTCTAGCATGGGAAAGTCAGTGAGAGTTACTCATGGTCATTTCTTGTTGTGTCCTTTGTTTTTGTTTTTTTTGTATTTCTTTTGTTTCCTGTGTGTGTCTCTTAAGAATGGCAAATACACTGTGTTACTGGACTTTAAAACGCAAATCTAGAGAAAGGGTAAAACAACAACTGAAGTCTGTTCAGTGTACTTCTGATATTTCCTTTAATGCTGAAAGTCTACCAATTTACAATTCCGAACATCCAGATGAGGACTTCACAGACTATGAATCGTCTTTGCCTAAGGAGCTAGATTTTTCACAGTCTGATAACAGCAGCTCTGGTGAAGAAAAGGAAGCTCATCTACAAAGCAAACTAGCAGCATGGGCGCTCAAACAAAACATAACACACAGTGCATTAAATAAACTAATCGGAATTCTGAAGGAGCATCATCCATCATTGCCATCTGATGCAAGGACTCTTCTCAGGACTTCACGGTCAGAGTCAGCGGTGGTCCAGGAAAAGGCTGGTGGGACATACCACCATTTTGGTATCCTGAATTCAATGAAGAACACTTTGGAGGCAAACAAATGCAGATTGGCTAATGGCTTATGCTTAGAACTCCAAGCAAATGTGGATGGGTTGCCAGTATTTAAAAGTTCATCCACCCAATTCTGGCCCATTCTTGGAGTCATCAAAAACCTCCCTCAGCATCAGCCGTTTGTAATTGGGCTTTTCTGTGGCACTAGCAAGCCAGCAAGCCTTCCTGAATACCTGGAAGATTTTGTGGCAGAAACTTTATTGTTGGAGAAAGGATTTTCATTTCAGGGAATATCAATGAGGCTCAAACTCAGCGCAATGGTCTGTGATGCTCCAGCCAGAGCTTTTTTGAAAAATATAAAAGGGCACAAAGGCTACTCAGGGTGTGAGAAATGTACGCAGGAAGGTGAATATTTGAGCAATAGGGTGATATTCCCTGAAACGAATGACCACCTTCGTACTGATGAAGATTTAAAAGAAATGACAGATGAAGGACATCATCTAGGATCTTCTCCTCTTCTTGCCACATCTTTGGACATGGTCAGTGGGTTTCCATTAGAATACATGCATCTTGTCTGTTTGGGAGTGATGAGGCGACTCTTGTACCTGTGGCTCATAGGTCGACTGGCTTGCAGGCTCTCAGGTTTGCAGGTGGATATGCTTTCTGAAAAGCTCTCGAAGATCAGAAAAAATGTGCCAGTTGAGTTTGCACGAAGATCAAGATCTCTGAATGAGGTAGGCTGATGGACAGCCTCTGAATTCCGCCAGTTCCTACTTTACACCGGTCCTGTGCTTCTAAAAGACTTCCTACACACTGCTCTATGCAAACATTTCCTACTGCTGTCTATGGGAGTGTTTATACTGTCGAACAAAGCACTGCTTGAGTTCACGGACTACGCAAATGATGCACTTGTGTTGTTTGTTCAGCACTTTGGAAATCTGTATGGACACATGCACATCTCCTACAACGTGCACAACCTTGTACACCTTGCACAAGATGTGAAGGTTCATGGAAATCTGGATTCCTTCAGTGCCTTCAAATTCGAAAATTACATGCAAAAACTGAAAAGGCTTGTTAGAAAGCCAGAATTTCCATGCTGTCAAATTGTAAAGAGGCTTGCAGAGCGAGAGGCAATCCAAATGGAAAAAGAGGAAAGTTTGGGTGTAAGATGAGAACACATGTCTGGACCATTACCATCATTGTTTCAGTGTGCGCAACAGTACAGCCAATACACCGCAGAGCTCTTCACCCTCAAACTGGACCAAGCCAACAGCAGTGTCTATATTCAGGGAAAGGTGGCAAAGATCAGAAATATAATTGCTGAAAAAGAGGAGGTGTACTTGGTCTACTCCACATCTGCACATCAAGACTCATTCTTTGACTACCCCACATCTTCCTCTACATTTGGAATTCACTTGGTGGATGGCCTCTTGGACACAACACAGCACTGCAGCATTGGACTGGTGGAATGGAAAGTTTTACTCATGCCCCATGGGAGAAGATTTGTTGCTGTACCTCTAATACACACAAATGAACAAATATAGAATTTAAACTCCATCCAACTACACACCAGAACTTTGTCAACCCCTTACAATCCCCCATCTCTCAACCTATCTCGAATCTTTCCAGTCATAAATTATATACATTGTCCAGCATAAATGAGTACACTCCTTACAGATCCCTTTTATTAATTAATACTTTCTATAGGATGATAAGAGTGTGGTCACCTAACATCTTTCATATTAGAAATATAATACATTTAAATACTAATGAGGTGAATTTATAAATAAAAACTACCATATTTCTAAATGTAATATGTTAGTTCTCTTTATTGTTTATTATTTAAATAGAATTTTATATTTTTTCCCTCAAAGATTCATCAGGGTGTATTGATTTTTGCACTGCAACCTTAATTCATTTGTTGAATTAGTAGACTATGTATATACACAAATAACTTATAGATCTTAAAAATATCTTAAATAATTCTATACATCACACAAGAGCATGAAAGCATTGTGATCATTATCTTTCTTTGCATCTGCACTCACACAGCACTGTTATTTGATAGCATTGAATAACTTTTAAGAGGCTGAAGGATGACAGAGTAAGGAATAGGGTGGGAGGTGGTATTACCTTGGTATAACTTGTGTGTTTTAGCTAGATTTTAATTGTGCTGTACACCACTGCTAAATTTAACCTACATTTGATGGATAGGTTTGTCAACCTTATTTCTTGTTGTTCTGAGAAACTAGCCGTGAAAGATACACATAAGAATATGGTAAGATATGTGTACATACGTTACATTTTTCAGTACTAAAGCTAAACCGCATATTATGTGGGCTTCTTTTCTCTCTTCACGAATCAGCTGAGTCTACTGGTTTTGAGTTCAGAAGAGTACTTTATTGTCGACAACAAAGGAGACTTTCCAGGAGACCCTCAGTAGCATCTCTGCCTGAAAAATCTATCTCACTGATGCTTTGGCCTGTTTATATACTCTTTTTGCAGCTGTTTTTTCACTTTGTTATACATTTGTCACACAAGATCTAAACTAGTTTCACCCCCGGCTTTAACCTGTTAATTATATACCTTGTCCATTTACATTTAACTGTTTCAGCAGATGTTGCTTTGTTCTCATGCATTCTTTGTGACATTCTCTGTGTTCATTCAGGCCATTACTACTGACTCTGCATAATACCTTAATGATTCTAATAGTAAATCAGTCTACAAGCAGAGTAAACACATACAACTTGATTATATAGGCTACATGCACACTATAAAGAGAAAAAAATCCACGTCATATTCCCTCCTCTTAAGACTTTAAGTCTTAATATACTTGTTTATGGTCCATAGTGCAACTTCATGATTCAGCCCTAAGTCATACTACCTAGTGACAAAGATATGTCACAGTATTATTACCAATGACCAGATCATGTAATTGCACTTTGGAATAGAGTCGAGCCAAACATCTGCGTCCACTCTTGACAAGGACACAGTAAAAGACTCGATTCTATTTTATTGTTATATCACAAGAAGTAATGTTTTAAGCTAAAATGTGGTTCTACATTTGCTTCTGGGGGTCACACTTATTAAACACATAGTAAAAGATAAAAAGAAAAAAAACAAATCATCAACTAAACATGCACACGCATAATACATGTTCCCTATACACTGTTCTAATTTACCAATCACACACATAATAAGCAGAGTACGTTGATCTTCAGCCCAGATACTTTGCGTATCGTAGAGAGCTGCCATTTTGGGGTAGAGGTTGACTAGCACTTACACCCAAGGCATGGATCCTCATTTATCATCCTCCTCCTCGTCTGAACTGTCCGAATATTCATCACTTGTTACTGTTTTCGATTCTATATTTGATTGATACATCCATTTTTGAGGGAGCCCGTTCTGATTATTTACTAGCATACTTCTCTCACCTTCCTGATATTGTAATATGGCCATTTGTTTTGCTGTGGCTTTGATGACTACTGATCGTAATATAGGAAAAACACAACAAAACAATAATCCTCCCATTCCCACTGCAACTCCTAAAAACATTCCCATTTTTGCTAACCCCGCTCCCCATTTTCCAAGTTTCAGATCAAACCAATCCCATATTTTTTCATCTTTTCCTGCATTAGTAGCCATTTCTTCTTGCAATTTTTTCAGTTTTGTCATGGCTTTTGTAAATGTTCCTTCTGGTGCAGTATTATTTGGAATATACGTACAACATTGACTACCAAAAAACACACACACACCTGATTTATCTGCTAATATCCAATTGAGTGCTAATCGATTTTGCCATGTCATCTTACTAGTTGCATCTAATTGTTCTCCTAATGATATTAAGGCCTCATTAGTGTAATTGATGAATTGCTGCTGATTGTAGTAAATATAATTTATCCATTCTGTGTTTTTATTTGGAGAGATCCAAAGAAGTATTGATTCAAGTCCTGATTTGACTTCATCTCTTGCTTTGAATTGATTTGGTATACCTCTGGGTTGCCCTATTGCATCTATATACACTTGTGGATCTGGGCTATAACTTCTTTTGATCCTGTGGTTAACTGTGTTTTCATTTCCAAATGTAGCTTCTAAATCCCATTCTACAATTTGGACTTCTTGTACTAACCTCACTCTTGTGCATTTTCCTCTCCATCCTAAAGGTAAGGAAGCTGAAAGCTGTTCTGTTTCCACACACCCAAAAGAAATCTGCTAATGGCAGAGTTTGATCTTTATACCTGTCTATGTCGGGTAATGCTATGGTCTGATTTTCACAATTTTCTGCTGGAAGTATTATTTTTCCATTTTTTGTTCCTGTCCCTCGAGAGGGCGGGAAGTCACGAGAATCATCAAAATGCCTAACCTTTTTTGTATCCATATTCCAAGTAATACTGCAGTTTCCTTTAAACTGTCCCACATTAATGACTCCTATGGGTTTAACAAAGCACTCATATTCTTTGCTATAATCAATAGTATACCATGATGGGATCTCTACTGGGCCATTTTGCATCTTTAGTTTTTCACTGATTCCAAAGCTTCTACATTTAGTCCTTAATCTAGCTACATGTTTAAAAAGGAGATTGTGTTTCGAATGGCTTAGATATCCTAAGCATTCAGCTGGACAAAAAAGTCTGAAGTCTTTCTCCATATGGCAAAAGTCCCTGTTGAAGTGAGCACAGTGTTCGTAAGTGTACGGATTAGGAACAACTACTACTTGACTCATTGGTGTCTTTGTACAGAACAGGCAGTCTTTCTTTTTTATCTCTGATGTAGTATATGCTGCCCATTCAAACCACTGATTACTTTGCGCCATTTCCCAAAGTTCATCCAGTTTAATGTTGTCTTCATAGACACCAGAATTTATCTCCACATTCCTCCTCTGTTTTCCAGCAACTTCTAGTATTGTTTCAGCTAGGCTTGAATTAGTGCTGAGCTCCTCAAATGACTGGATTGTTGTTGACAAAGGCATATAGTCGAGTGTTTGATTTATGTAACTCAAAGTTGTCTTGTCATGTGGAGTTAGGGCAGTGTAGTTAGAGTTATTGGGCTCTGTAGTCATGAGATTCTTTTCAGCTTGCAAGGAGTGATTAAAAGGTTGAATCGTTGGATGTGCAGTGGTGGTGTTTTCCATTTCTTTGATTAGTTGCATCTGTATCATATTTAGGCATACTATCCGAGACATGAATTTTATGCTTCTATTCACCCCTTTCTGCCACATTTTGCACATCATTGTCTTCTGCTGTGTGGTTTTCTTGCTCACTTGTTCCTAGCTGGTGCCCTTGTCCTCCAGACTTTTCTTTCGGAACCCTTGTGCAGTGATTCAGATGATACCAGCAGGTGCTTCCTTCCACTTGGACAGCTGTTGGAGTTGCTCTTATGACTCGATATGGTCCTTCTCTCCTGGCCTCATTCCATTTCCGCCGAAACACCCTTAGGTACACTTGGTCACCTGGCACAACTGGACCTGGTGTCTCTGCTTCCTCGCGAGTCTCTTTTCTGGTTTCCTGCACATAAATAGCTTTGTGTATGGCAGTTAGATTCTTCATATATGACCGTAATTCCATTTGTAATTGTTCTAATGGAGGTCCTTTATATGGACCACGGCAAAATGGCACAGGCATGGGACGACCAGTTAACATTTCATGCGGTGTTAAATGTGTGTTTCTGTTAGTTTGCATGCGATAACTCATTAGAGCAAGAGGCAAAGCCTCAACCCAGTTAAGGTTAGTACTTGCACATATCTTATTGAGTTTGACCTTGATGGTTCCGTTGACTCTCTCAACCATTCCTTGAGATTGTGGATGGTAAATGCATCCTAATCTTTGCTTAATTCTCAATTGTTGCAGTACTTGTTTAACTGTCTTTTGTATGAATGTTGATCCATTATCTGAACTTATTTCTGATGGTATTCCAAATCGCGGAATTATTTCTCCTGTCAGAAACTTAATAACTGTGCCTGCTCCCTGATCTGCTGATGGCACTGCCTCCACCCATCTGCTAAATCTGTCAATTACCACAAGCATGTACCTTTTGCCTTGAAAAATTCACTAACCATTGCATTTAAATAAGGAGACTAATATCCTTGCTGTTTAATTCTCCTTCCACTTCACCCTTGATTTGAAAACAATGTACATCTCCAATGCCAATATTTAGAAATGCTGTTCACTCAACAATCTGTTCTTCGTATGTATTACAAAAATCTTCTTTCTTTTTTTTCTTTTTCTTTTCTGATGCTACTTATATTGTTCCTAGAGACAAGTTTGTTGTTTAATTTGCACTATCGTCTAATAGAGGTTGTGACTCTTTAAGCCCTAGTGTTAAAACTACTATTTTAGTTTTTCTTTAATAAAAAACTAATTTCTTATTTATCATCTTAAATTACATTATTGCATCTAGATTTCATGTTAATGTGTTTAGTCTTTCCTATTTTGTAATTTCTCAACTCTTTTTATTATATAATCCTCTGTTTAGTTATCTCAAACCAGTCATCCCTAAAAAGTCACACAACAATATCCATTACACAATTTTTTAAACCCTTTTTGGTGTATTTATCCTGTTTAACAGCCTATACTGTAATTGTAACCAAATGTCTAACCTCCTCTGGTAATTCCCTGATTTCAGTACAGTGTGTGTTAGGAACCTCTGCTAAAAATCCTTTAACTGATTGCTCTTAAAACATGAACTATACAAAATCTTCTTTTGTCTGTTTTGCAGAATGTCATAATCAAAAGTTTCAAATCTTTTTAAATACTTTTTAGTTGTCACATACTTGATCAGGACTGATTTGACATTGAATTTAAATAAAAATTTCAAAGACATGGTCAGGTGTTTCTATTAAATGCTTCAATTTTCTCATGTGTTTCAATCATACCCATTTCAGCCTCTATAGCAGACCTGCATCTGGTTTACTTTTAATCCTCAGTAGCTGTTGTTAAGTTTGTCTTCACTTACCTACTTAATTTCATTTTTGAGCTATTTCTCAATTTGCATTTTATATTAATTTGCGTTATCCACTTTCAGCTCCTAATTCCTTCCTGCTCTCACATCAGACTTGTTATGCATACATTTTTGTTGTAGCTTTTTACAAGTTAAAATCACTTAATTCTTTATAGGTTGCTCTCTATCTGTTCTGATGTTTCCCCATTAGACCTTAATACTTTTTGCTTTTAATTATTTCTTAACATATCATCAAAATCTGTTTTCTGTTTTTTTCTTAAACACTTTTCTCTTTCAACTATTCTTTTAGTATGCGCAAAACTGTTACTTTTTGACCTATTATGTGAGTTAATTTAAATATTTTTTTTGTTTGTTTCATTCTCTTCTTTAAGTATTTAAATAACTTTTTCTTTCAATTATTTTTGTCTCTCAAATCTTGATTTATCAAAATCTCTCTCTCTCTCTCTCTCTCTCTCTCTCTCTCTCTCTCTCTCTCTCTCTCTCTTTAGTCACCACTATGCATTGTACTATATCCTTCTATGCTCAAGGACCTTTATGATTAGACCTATTAAAATTAAACAAAAGTATTTAAATATCATTACAAACTTACATATTTAAAGTTTCATCATAATTTTCATCTAAGTTTTTCCTTCAGTTTACCCGAACCTTTTCTTTCTTTCAAATTGACAGGAGTCTGATTTGATACAAGAATGGATAGCTACATTTTTGCTCTTAATTTGCCAACTGAGTGGTCACAATATACTCAATTTGGACTGTAGGTCGACTGCTTTGAGGTGGACTGCCAGACTCTCCCTCCTCGCACCCTGAGAGGACAGCTGGTTCATAGATTGGTGCTTAAGTCTTTTCTGTGGTGTCCAGACTCATTTCTCCATATCAGGGCACAATGTTTCCCCTTCTCTCTTAGTGCTGGCTTCTTCTCTTTCATTGAGCTGAAGTAAAGTTCTGATGGAGCTCTTTTTCTTGTTTGATCAGTTCATTGTTCTCTTGTTTGCCTCTTTTTAGTGTCTCTGAACATAAGTAGCCTTTTCAGTCCTCAGTAATTCCTGTCATGCAGTGCCTGCTTCACTGCTATAGTTGTCACAAGTGTCCACAGCCAACAGTTTGTCCATTATGTTTTCCAAACACCTTTTCCATTTGCCAGTGCACTCAAGAGATGTCTGGTAGGTACAAGACTACAGTCCCTCAAAGTCCATCCCTATGTCCTCTTAATTTATATATGAAATTTATCTCATGACCCAATAAAAGTCTTTTCCTCTTTCCCATTTATCCTCCATCAAATGAAGACTCCTCCCATCTATTATCTTGTCTTTATTCTTTATCAGTTTATTTTTCTCTAATTCTCAATCGTTTTATCATATATAAATATGCCAAATTTTATATTTCTTAAATGCTCTTTTAATTAATCATTTAGTTTTAGCTAATACTTATTTTTCTCCTTATCTATGCTAGTGTTTCTTTACTAGCAGGTCATTTTTACATCGTATTTTAATTTCTCTAACAGTTTCCATACTCAGTTTCTATTTCCTCACTGCTTGCATTATATGTTCCTTCCATTTGCCATTTGTCATTATTTTAATCTTTTATTTTCTCTGCCACGTTTCTGAGTATTTAATTTCTCATTTCCTTCTTACTGCATAAACTCTTAAACTCACTCTATCGTGTTCTTTAACACTTACACAGTTTTTATGATTTTCATTGAAACATTTGACTTTACTACAAATGAATAACTCAGATAACATTATGTAACTGACTTTCAGAAAGATAATAAACCATTATTGGCCTTAAATACAACCTAATCCTCTACAGTCAACCCTTTCTTCAAAATGTTACTGCTTTTTTTAGTTTTTACCTTATCTGTTTAATATACCTATACTTTAACATATTTAATATATTTTAAAAATCTCTTTTTTATCTACTGAATAGTGTTTAGACTTCTTTTTCTATTTCTTTTTCCCCCGTTTCTTTACTTTGAGTTTTTAGAACAGGTTTCCTTTTACATCTTTTTCTTTACACAAATAACTAACTTAGCTGTTATTTATTCCTACTTACTTAGTAAATCTATTTCTTTAGTGATATATTATTTTACTCTATACTCCCTTTATCTCCAAGTATATTTGTTAATATGGCTTCATTTATATTTCTTAGTATACATTAGTATAGCTTCAAATTCCTTTCTATATAACTATATTTATAATATCTTATTATTGGTACTTACCTCATTTTAAATTACTCCTCCAACATCTCCTTTGTAATCCTCCTTAATATTTATCTCTTTCACTCTGTTTTTTTCCCTCTGTCTATATCTATTTATAAACCTATATCTATCTATATCTATATTTTTTTTCTTCCTCACCTTCACAATTGTCTACTTTCCCATAGACCTATATCAAAATGTTTCCACTAAACTGCATTAATCTTTATGCCGTTTCTCTAATTCGCAGGCACTCTTACTCAAACAAACATTCTATCATTCAACTTTTCTTGCAAACACACTTCTAAGTTTCATTCATTCAGTATCCCGTTTATCCTAACAGGCTTATACATTCACATCAGTGTTTACAGCAAACATACATGTACTCTGCATTCGTGCTTTATCCCTTTTTATGATAAAGGGCTTATTCTTTCACACATTCCTCTCAATGTGACACTAGGGGCGTCCATCTCTTAAGAGACACTCAGAAGGGGGGCGCCACCTTTTGCCCATCAAAACGGAATTTATTGCCTCACTCACACACACAATCAGTCACTTGCATACAGACACAGAAATCTACACTTAAACTGAACTCTATACACTATACTCTTCTTGAGTAACCTGCCTACCAAGCCCTAACCACAGCGATAACCAGCGATAACCACATGATTTTCAAACTACACACTACAACACTCTTCTTGAGTGACTTGCCTACCCATTCAGCCCTTTGTTTTTCTTCTCAAACAAAGCGGTATCGTAGGACTTTGTGCACTTTCATCAATGGCAGGTATACTGGGATAACATTGAAACAGGCAGACATCTTTATAATATAAATAAACAAGTAGGTGCTGGGAGAAGGGAGAACAGAAATCGTGGGGAAGGAAGTATTATAACTCGGATGAGAATAGGACACACTGGAATAGGGAAACACCCAACTGGACAATGTATACACTGTAATCAACAAGAAACAATAGAACATGTATTACTTTACTGCAGTAAATATAATAAAGAAAGATGTGATCTCATTCATTCAATGAAAAAGGGGAAACATGATTTCACATTATCAGGGTTATTAGGGGAAACATCTGAGGTATATCATGATATAATTAAATTTGTAAAAGAAACCAAGTTAGATAAAAGAATATAGATATTATTAACCGAAGAATATACTGTCACATAATATCCGTGTGTATGTTTTTTTCCCCTCTCTTTCTTCCTCCTCCCTTTTCCTTTATTGGTATGCTTCAGTCGTAATTCATCCAGTTCCATACTCCATTCCAGTCGGTGGCGGTAATGCACCTACGAGTTTGGTTGCCAACCGCCAATTAAATCCAAAGAAGAAGAAGAAGACGTCATAAGGCTGCGCCGCTGCCGCACGGAGAAAGGTTTGTCTAAAACTTGTACACAGATATAAACCGATTGATTAAAGTTTCAGGTTTTTCATCCGAAGCTAAATGATGGACTTGCTGTTGAATTGAGTATTTTACCCCTTTATACAACATAATACTGTTTTACTCACAGTAATGAGGGCTATTGTTTGAATACAATAACAGAAATGTGTGTAATAAGTGTTTTAATTAAGGTTTAATTGATTAAACAGCATAATGTCATTCCATTCTAAGTAAACATCACTATACATAAGAAATGAAGTGCTAGTTTTAATCAGGTCATTGGTGTCAATTGCTTCTTGCTCGGAGTTACCTGATTTCTTCTTGTTAATTACTCTCATATAAAGAAACTGTTG
>CAIGQQ010025916.1:0-21453 GCA_903798035.1 Danio albolineatus | reverse complement strand
AACATCTGTGGGTCTGTCCTCAGGACCAGCATCCTCAGCCCAAATGAAATTCAGCCTCTGCACTTTCAGTCCTGGAGAAAAAGAAAAAAAATACTGAGATGTGTTCTAAACTCAGTCTTGTGACTGTGAGTTTTACAAATACATTTATGAAACGAGGGCAGGTTGAAACACTTACCACATACTCTTTTACAAGTCTTTATTGAGGTAGATGCACAGACTCTTCAAATGAGGTAGGTCTTCAGGACACAATCACGCTTGATGGTTAAAAACAAAAAACAAAAAATAACATAAGTCTCAGGTTTACAGCATAAGGCTGATTACTTATTTACACATTTACAATTTTAATTCAATTATTTATTCCATTATTTTAACTATTTTAGTATTAATGCGTTATTTTCAAAGTTTTTTTTTGTCAACAGCAGTTATATGGATAATGCATAAATATTGTTTAAAATTTCCATTCTGTGTGTTTGATGGGACTTGAAAGCTTCTTCCCGCTTGTGAATGTACATGGGCAATCTGCATATGGCCAGGGAAACCAGCAAATGTGGCCATAGTGTAAATGTTTTAGTCTAAAATGTTTAAGCAACTCATACCTGCTAGACTGCTCATTTTACATAGCCACACTCAAATATCTGTAGAGAAAAACAAATAGTGAACAAATATAAGAGAAGCATTATAATAATTATTCACAGCTTACTTTATACTTGATTTTACTGCTAGAACTGCAGAAGTTTCACCTCTTGACAGAGTTTTTCATTGTCTTCATGAATTTAATGAAGACGAATCACAATGTACAAAATAAATGCACTTAATCACCGAACTTTGCTTAATAAGTGTTTAATTTTGCATGTTTAAAAGGTTGTAACATTCCCTTACATTTTAGTCCAAGGTTTACGGAATAAAGAGTGCCTGTGCATATGTTAAAACATGCACATATAATAAAAGCATTGGCAAACAACATGATATTCAAGCAGATTACACTTACCTTGCAGAGCACTCGCTACAAATTTCAAACAACAACAGCCTTCTTCCTCTTGATTTGCTGGTCCATTTCAACCGACTTGACAAATGCACAATAGCACCATCTATCATGTGGAGTACGGAGCTGCGTCAATCTTGCTTAACTGATTAGATCTGGCTTGTTCTACCGTAAGATGTAAGATATATTATACCATATTCATTTTTAACTCAAAATAAAAAGGCAGTAAGTCTACAATTACATTTTTATGTCATTTTTGCGAGGTGGGTGAAGCCTGTCTAATTCAAAGCTAAATTATAGCTACAAATAGAACGAAATTTCTGGATGTAGTACTGATAATGCGGACGTGATGTATTAACCATTGCACACGCTGCACGGCCAAATACTACAGTGAATCAGTTTAGACTATCTGTGGGCTATAAATAGCTGGCCTGATGACGAGCTAAATCACGGCTACGATCAGGCTATGAAAGTTACATATGTTTTTAAAAACCCAAACACGTTATAAATGCTATTTACTTTCCTTACTCAAAAGAATATCATAAATATCACGAGGTATTTTGCAAAAAAAGACAGGTAACCAATTTTAATTTTTGGGGGGCTAGAGATGGGTTCCCCTTTGGGAGGGGAACTTCAATGCTATGTGGAAAAATTCCACTATGGGGATTTCGTTCAGAAAGCCAATCATCTGAAAGAGTATGTAAACGGGCCAATGAAATGCCAATGAGTTGGCAGCTTCAGCTTGCGCAGCTGATGCTCGTTGCAATCAATTTGGCAATAAAAGCACAGCGATAGCAAAGCTGGGCATCCTTTTTCGCTTCAGAGACTTTTCTGAGAGAGTGGATGAGGGTTCCTCGAGCTGATTATCAGACAACTGAGCGAACGAGAGCGGTCTCCCGGTCCAGAGTGGGTTCAACGCAGCGGCAGACGGTCGAGCTGGGTTTTTCCCTTGCCTGGCGTCCTTTGGTCCGGTCCTCCAGAGCGGTTTGTATTGTTGCAGTCTTCCCTAAGAGAGCAACACGGTTGTGCAGCGCGTCTTTTTCAAGATGTCGCTCCGACCGTGCGTTTCTGGATGTGGTGGTTTCCTGTCTCCGGATGATGGGCACGAGCACTGCGTTTCATGCTTGGGGGTCCAGCATGTGAATGCGGTGCTCGCGGGCAGCTCATGTCGTCATTGCGATGGCATGACTGTTGCGCAGTTAAGATCGCGGCTTGCTCTTGCAAAAGGGCAAGCCACCCCAGCTGTCCCCTGCACTGCAGTGGACACTCGGGCAGGTCTGAGGACTAAAGTGGGGGTAAATCCGTCGCCCTCGGGCCCGCGGACCTCCCACTCCTCCAAGCGCTCCATCCAAGCATCGAGCGGGGGAAGCGATCCGTCTAAACAGATGGTAGCCCTTTCGCTCGATGACACCGGGGACCAGATGTCCACTGCTACATCGGAGGGTGGGCTTTCATTGTCCGACGAGGATCCTAGCCCGCTTCCCCCCTCCGGGGTGGTTAGCGCTGCAACGGATCCCGAAGCGGACATGTTAGCCGTGCTTTCCCGGGCTGCTTCGGCCGTGGGTCTGGAGATGGTTTATCCCCCAACCCCGCGGCCGGACCGACTAGATGGGTGCTACGTGGAGGATAAGAAGGCCAGACCTTCGAGGCCTCCCGTCCCCTTCTTCCCGGAGGTGCACAGTAGGATCACGCAGTCTTGGAGGGCACCTTTCTCTGCCAGTGCTGCGTGCGCCTCTGCCCTCACCACCCTTGACGGCGGAGCTGCCAGGGGGTATGAGGCGATTCCTCAGGTTGAGCGTGCCATTGCGGTCAATCTTTGCCCGCGTGGTGCCTCTTCCTGGCGGGGTCGTCCTTGTCTCCCGTCCAAAGCCTGTAGGTTATCTGCCTCCCTCGGAGCTAGAGCCTACAGAGCTGCGGGCCAGGCTGCCTCCGCCTTGCATGCGATGGCCACCTACCAGCGCTACCAAGCGCAGGCACTGGCTGAGCTGCACGAGGGTGGTTCCAACCCAGGCTTGTTACACGAGCTGCGCACCGCAACCGACTATGCTCTTCGGACCACTAAGTCCGCTGCGTGTGCTCTGGGAAGGACGATGTCCACACTAGTGGTCCAGGAGCGCCACCTCTGGCTAAACCTGGCAGATATGCGCGAAGTCGACAAGGTTCGCTTTCTTGACTCCCCCATATCCCAGGCTGGCCTGTTCGGCGACACCGTCGGTGAATTCACCCAGGAGTTCAAGGCGGTGAGTGAGCAGTCAGACGCGATGGGCAGAGTCATCTATCGGCGGGATCGTAAGACCGCTCCGCCCGCCGAGCCATCCACATCTGCTGCTCCTCGCCGAGGGCGCCCGCCTGCGAGTGCTGCCCCGCCCCCAGCTGCGCCTCCGGCAAAGCGGGCACGTCGAGCACCTCGTAAGCAGGCCGCCCCCCCTGCCCAGGGCGCCGTTAAGTCCGGTAAACGGACCGCGAAGCGTCCCTGAGACAGGCCATCCGGAGAAGAGGGAAGCTGCTCTTTCCCCGGTGGAGGGCCGGGCTCCAATTCCAACAAAGGCATCTTTCGATGCCACCCAAATTCCAATGAAAGAGCACTTTTCTACTCCTCCGGATGTGACAGCCCGAACTCTGCCAGTCCGGGACGCTATGCCTTCTGGCTCGCGGAGTCGGTGCATCTCGCCAGCGGCTCACGAGCGGTGGGAGGACGGTCTCCTTTCTCCCACTCCTCCAGCCCCCCTCCCGGAGAATGGGAGCGAGCTGAGAGTGAATCTCTCGCCTCCAGCTCTTCCGCGGGACCCCAGCGCTTCCCGGATCAGCACTCCCACTCCGTGCTGCCCCACTGCAGGTACGTCAATGATTGTTGCGATGGGACCATTAGCGAGGGCGTTGCCTGCCTGGTTAGCGCGGGCCAGCCCTTCGCGGTGGCTCATACGCACAATCAGACTCGGCTATGCGATTCAGTTCGCGAAACGGCCTCCCAAGTTCACGGGTGTGTATTTTACCAGGGTCAGCCCCCTGTCCGCCCCTGTCTTGCGAGAGGAGATTGCTGCCCTCCTGGCGAAGGATGCAATAGAGCCGGTCCCTCCAGCCGAGATGGAGGGCGGGTTTTACAGCCCGTACTTCATCGTGCCCAAAAAGAGCGGTGGGTCACGGCCAATCCTAGATCTGCGCGTTTTGAACCGCTGTCTTCAGAAACTCCCGTTCAAGATGCTCACGCAGAGGCGCATCCTCCGGTGCGTTCGTCCTCAGGATTGGTTTGCAGCAATAGACCTGAAGGACGCGTACTTTCATGTCTCCATTCTTCCACGTCACCGTCAGTTTCTGCGGTTTGCGTTCGAGGGTCGAGCTTGGCAGTACAAGGTCCTCCCCTTCGGGCTCTCCTTGTCTCCGCGGGTCTTCACCAAGCTCGCGGAGGGTGCCCTAGCGCCCCTGCGGCTCGCGGGCATCCGCATACTCAACTATCTCGACGACTGGCTGATTTTAGCGCACTCGAGGGAGCAGTTGATTATGCACAGGGACAAGGTGCTCCGGCACCTCGACCTATTGGGGTTTCAGGTCAACCGAGAAAAGAGCAAACTCACCCCGTGCAGAGGATCTCTTTTCTCGGGTTGGAGCTGGACTCGGTCACCATGATAGCGCGCCTCTCCGGGGAGCGCGCTCGGCTAATGCTGAACTGTCTGAGAGAGTTCGACAGCAAAATAGTGGTCCCCCTGAAATCTTTTCAGAGGCTCCTGGGGCATATGGCATCCGCAGCCGCCGTCACGCCACTCGGATTACTCCATATGAGACCACTTCAGCACTGGCTTCACGATCGAGTCCCCAGACGCGCATGGCACGCGGGCACACACCGGGTGACTGTCACTGCGCTGTGTCGCCGCACCCTCAGCCCTTGGAACGACCCCGCGTTTCTACAGGCCGGTGTGCCTCTAGGACAGGCGTCCAGGCATGTTGTTGTCTCAACAGATGCCTCCAGCACGGGCTGGGGGGCCGTGTGTTGCGGGCATGCAGCAGCGGGCCTGTGGGTAGGTATCCAGCTGCATTGGCACATCAATCGCCTAGAGCTGCTGGCAGTGTTTCTCGCTCTCCGCCGTTTTTCTCCGGTGCTGGAGCGCCAACACGTGCTGGTGAGGACGGACAGCACGGCGGCGGTAGCGTATATCAACCGTATGGGGGGTATCCGCTCTCGCCGCATGTCTCAGCTCGCCCGCCGTCTGCTCCTCTGGAGTCATTCGCGGCTGAAATCGCTGCGCGCCATTCACATTCCAGGCGAGCTCAACCGTGCAGCCGATGCGCTCTCACGGCAGCCTTTACGTCCAGGAGAATGGAGACTCCACCCCGAGACGATCCAGCTGATATGGGCGAACTTCGGGGAGGCCCAGATCGATCTGTTTGCTTCCTCCGAGAACGCTCATTGCCAGTTGTTTTTTTCCCTGACCGAGGGCTCCCTCGGCACGGATGCACTGGCCCACAGCTGGCCTCGGGGCATGCGCAAGTATGCGTTTCCCCCAGTGAGCCTGCTCGCGCAGTTACTGTGCAAGGTCAGGAAGGACGAGGAGCAGGTCTTGCTAGTTGCGCCTCTCTGGCCCAACCGGACCTGGATATCAGAACTCTCCCTCCTCGCGACGGCCCCCCCCTGGCAGATCCCTTTGAGAGAGGACCTACTCTCACCATCTGGCACCCTCGCCCAGATCTTTGGAATCTCCACGTATGGTCCTTAGACGCGAGGAAGACTTAGGTAACCTACCGGCTTCGGTGGTTAATACCATCATTCAGGCTAGAGCCCCCTCTAGGAGGCGCGCCTACGCCCTGAAGTGGAGTCTATTCACTGAGTGGTGCGTCTCTCGCAGAGAAGACCCCCGAAACTGCCAGATCAGCGTTGTGCTTTCTTTTCTTCAGGAAAAGCTGGAGAGCAGGCTGTCGCCCTCCACACTGAAAGTTTACGTGGCCGCTATCTCCGCTCATCATGATGCGATAGATGGCGGCTCCGTGGGAAGGCATAACCTCATCATCCGGTTCCTCAGAGGTGCTAGGCGATTAAATCCACCCCGCCCCCCTCTCATGCCCTCTTGGGATCTCGCCCTCATTCTCACGAGCGCGGAGATCTATTCGAACCACTCAAATCAGTATCTTTAAGATTTCTGTCCCTGAAGACAGCTCTGCTGGTCGCGTTGGCATCGATCAAGAGGGTCGGGGACCTGGAGGCATTTTCGGTCAGTGACTCGTGCCTGGAATTCGGACCGGCTAACTCTCACGTTGTCCTGAGACCCCGGCCCGGCTATGTGCCCAAGGTTCCTACCACACCGTTTAAGGATCAGGTAGTGAGCCTGCAAGCGCTGCCCACGGAGGAGGCAGACCCAGCCCTTCATCTGCTGTGTCCAGTTCGCGCTTTGCGAATTTACGTGGAACGCACTCAGAGCTTTAGATCATCTGAGCAGCTCTTCGTCTGTTATGGTGGTCGGCAGAAGGGAAGTGCCGTATCAAAACAGAGGTTGGCCCACTGGATAGTGGATGCCATCTCCCTCGCTTACCAAAGCCAGGGCGAGCCGTGTCCCCCAGGGGTGCGAGCGCACTCCACAAGGAGCATTGCTTCCTCTTGGGCGCGTGCACGCGGTGCCTCTCTAACAGACATCTGTAGAGCTGCGGGCTGGGCGACACCTAACACATTTGCAAGATTCTACAATCTGCGAGTGGAGCCGGTTTCCTCAAGGGTATTAGGTAACCTTTGGTGATTGGGGAAACACTCGGTGAGGTGTTGTGACACGCTTGCTGCGCCATTCTCCTTAACACGGAGGTACGTGCGCCTTTTTTACTCTGTCAGTAAAGTTCCCCGCTTAGGTGAGCCCTGCAGAGATTCCTCCGAGGCCCCCAGCATCTGACTCAGTGGAGGAGTCAGACGCTGGCCCGTTACGTTGTAGGTCTGCCCGCTGGTCAGCCCGCGTTCTGGGTATAGGTGCCCGCTATGTGCGATCCCCGCTGGTGATCCCATATGCATATTTAACCACGATGCTGTCCCCCTTCTCAGGCAGGACCCGTGTCTTCCCTCACAGCTAACCATCTTATATTCATATGCGTACTCCCCTTTTCAGGGCTAGTCCTTATGTTTTCTTGCCACCAGTCTCCCCACTCGGGCAGCAGGTGGCCTCCGCAACGTCCTCCCTATCGGGACTGCACGCTTCCCAACGTACTGTCGTATCAATTCCTAGAAATTACTAGATGTCTTGCGACTCCCGAAAAATATATCTAAATCCGTAAATCTTCTGTTGAAGTGGGATAAGTAAGGGCCAGGGAACACGTTGGAAGACCGCGCCTCCGGTGATGCAGGTGCGCTCACGCTCTACTCAGCCTGGTTAACCTCTCATCGGGGGCAAGGTAAGGTCCATTCATTGTGGCGTTTTCCATACATTTCCCCATAGTGGAATTTTTCCACATAGCATTGAAGTTCCCCTCCCGAAGGGGAACGCTCTGGTTACTAAAGTAACCCTCGTTCCCCGAGGGGGGGAGAGGAAATGCTATGTTCCGTCGCCACAATGAATGCCCCTTAGCTGCTGGGGCGAAAGTCTCTTCAGCTAAAAAAGGATGCCCAGCTTTGCTATCGCTGTGCTTTTATTGCCAAATTGATTGCAACGAGCATCAGCTGCGCAAGCTGAAGCTGCCAACTCATTGGCATTTCATTGGCCCGTTTACATACTCTTTCAGATGATTGGCTTTCTGAACGAAATCCCCATAGTGGAATTTTTCCACATAGCATTTCCGTTCCCCCCCTCGGGGAACGAGGGTTACTTTAGTAACCAGAGCGTTACACATAGCCGGACTAGATTGGGTCTATACTTCACAGAGAAAGTGAAACTACGGCTATTACTTGCAGGAACCTCATAAACGTTATTGACTTTGCTTACATGATGGAGTATCATTCATATCATACGCTTTATTTTACAAAAAAACTGCATGCAACCAAATTTAAGGTTATTCGGACTAAATTTGGGTTACACGTAGCCGGACTACATCTGGTCTATACTTCACCTAGCCGGTGAAATGACGGCTATTGCTTGCTGGGCTTCATCATTCCATTTACATTCAGCGGCAAGCGGGCAAGCGTACGAAAGTCAATGGAAAAATCTGCAACACTCGAATTGCCTTGTCGAAGTTCGGCGAGTTACCGCGCAGCCTCTCTGCCGGAAGCCGCTCGATCAAAAAAAATGTCTTTAATTCATCAGAAAACGATTGGAAGGATGCGCAGCAAGGCAGTTTCTTCTCCCAGACAGTAGTACCCCATAAAGCCGCTCTGCCGGATAGTAAGTTGATCACAAAGGCCACCTTGCTCTCTTCAGTGGGAAATGACGAAGGTTGTAAAGTGATATAAAGTGAGCATTTGGCTAAAAATGATCGACAAGACAGGGGCTCACCGGAATAACATGCTGGTGGTGGAAGTCGTGGCTCAGTAGAGCGGAATCTCTCACTCTTGGGTTTAGCTGGTGCCGTGATGGGTGGAGCTTCTGAAGGCGTACCGGAACTCAGACCTGCTCCCAGTCTCTGAACCTGGGTTGTGAGATCCGACACTTGAGTGACCAGAGCTTGGATGGCTTGGCTAGTAATCGTCAGATTCTTGTCTTGTTGGTCCAGTCGTGCAGAACTGTGGCTTAAAAACTTGTGGATCTCCGAGACTCTCGCTGGGTCCATGATGGTCGGTTCGTTCTGTTGTGATACACAAGAGAAGACCCAAATGCGAGAGTAAAGTAAAAGGAATTTAATGGAGTTCGTGAATGAGGCGATGGATGAAGCCAGTGATACTTCTCAGGAGACGATGCAATAAGCCAGTGGCACTTCTCAAAGAGACGATACAGTTAACAGCTGCAGGAAACTTCAGACAGCAGAGCAGGCAGTAACAGTCACAGACGAAGCTCATAGATGATCACAAGAGGACAGTTCAGGAAGCAGACAATAGCCACAGAGATAACATCCACAAGGATTGCAGGTTACATCGACTCACCCCCAGCATGTAGACGAACGGAGCCTGGATACACAAACACACATTGGAACAACGAACCGACAAAGAAATGACAAAGACATTGGGGCTGCGTCCGAAACCGCCTACTACTCAGTAGGTACTGCATTTGAATTTAAACGTACTACTCGGCCGTTAGAAAAGTACGTTCTACACAGTATGAATGTGAGAAGTATGAATGGAATTCGGACATACTACATCCGCCATTTTGTCACGGTCACGTGACTTACCTGCGTCAGTTGCGTTGCTTCACTCCCATTCATGAATTCTCTCGCGGGGCATCATGGGATAGCGCAGCGTGCATGGGATGCGCACTTCAGAATCTCGCCGGAAGTAGTAAGTCATCCGGGTACTTCTCGCATACTGATTTTCGAATTCTATGAATTCGGACATACTGTACTACACGGCTCGCATACTGATTTTAGCATACTGTATAGTATGGAAGTATGCGGTTTCGGACGCAGCCTGGGTATAAGTAGCCGAGATAACAAGCCACAGCTGCTGATGCTAACGAGCCGGCTGAGCGATTCCCTCCACGTGATCGAACAGCTGATGAGGTAAGCACCAGACAGCCAGGCTACTATACCCAAACAAACACACTCGCACTAACCAGGTAGACTCACCCACAAGCATACGCACACAGACACACAGAAAGGAACATACAGATCCATGAACCGTGACAATTCCAGAACAAAAAAAAAACAAAACACAAAGGTCTCAGGAAAGATTGAAGAAAAAGAAAATCTACTTCAAATATTTACCATGTTTAGAAAGTCATTGTTTTCCAGGTTGAGGAGATACAATAATCCAAAAGCACAAAAAATGCATCAATAAAATTGACCACCATCTCCTATTCAAGGATATCAGACATTCAGCACAGCTGACAGGGTTCTGAAAGTTCATCAAGCTACTGCTGCTTACTGGTTCAAGAATTCCCATGTTCATTGTAGTTGTGTGGGTTTCCAATGGCCCTGTATGTTAAAATATAAAATAGCAATGTCAATACTAAGTCTGCATATACCAAATACATCAATACCATTAATATAATTTACCATTAATACAATTTTCAAAAATACTACTCCTGTTGGGTCACAAAAGATTATTTTAGAATTACAGAATGTGAATGTCCATGTAATTATTAACATAGTAACGGTATAGTAATTAACTTTCCAATTGAATATTCACATGTAAAATCATTGTAAGACACTGTGGCCGGGCACCTGTTTATTTACAGCAATTATCCAAAATATCATAGATGGTGAGTAAATGAAGCCAGAAGACAAAAAAAAAAAAAAAAGGTTTTGTTTCACACAAAACTGATAATTCTGTCATAATTTACTCTCTCCTCACTTGTTCCAAACAAAATCGAAAGAAATTTGTTTGACAAAGTACATACTGTATATCTCCTCCATTATAAAATAATAATTTAATAACAATATATAGTAACTTTAAGTACCCAGGGAGATCAGTATGGTCAAAAAACATAGGTTGGACGACAATATTCACAGGCGTGAATTCAGTTTTACTGCCACTGAGGAAAGTTAATATCCAACATTATGTCAGAGTCGTCAGGCCTAATACCCATGCTGTTAATTTTTATGTTGAAATTACTGAGACTTGCACTTGGTTAAACTTGATTTATTAACATGATTTAATAAATACAGAATTCAGTACTCACCGCATGTTTTTGAAGGAAAAGCCACCTGAAAATAGTGCTTCGTGAGATTTCGCTGGAATTTCAATCTGCTTCTCCAAACCAATGGCTATCAGTCTCAGTCATGCGCATGCGCACAGGTGTTTTTTGCCTCCAAGGTTTGCTCGCTAAACACAGATATTTCACTTTTGTTTGAAAAATTGACTAAACACAATTTAATATGTTTGGTGAATATACCTTTTTGATTTTAACTTCAGACCATGAGCTAAAATTAATCCAGTGGATTATTATTTTATTTTTTGAAGCTAATTAGTGGGAAGTAATTTGTTGAGTCAATATTTAATTTTCAATTTCCACATTTTTTTTGAGTGCTCCACAAGGGTCAATAGTGGGGCCAATACTATTCAGCATGTAGATTAATGATTTACCTACAGCATGTCAACAGTGTAACATCGTTATGAACCCTGACGATACAGTTATTTTCATGCATAGTAAACATATTGAATGGGTTATATAGAAATTTACCAAAAGATATAGCGTGGCTGAATCAGTGTAACCTAAAATTAAATGTGTCGAAAACAGCTTGCATGTACTTCTCTAAAGTACATGGCATTATTACAAAACAGGATGTTCATCTCAGGAGAGAAAGTTCAAGTGGTCAAAGAGTGGGTTTATCTGGACTACTGTCTTGGTTTCAGAACACATTTTAAAAAGGTATGTAACAAGGTAAAATTGAATAGAGTTAATTTTGGGTTTATTAGAAATTCTTTAATAAATAAGGCTGCAAGAATGTATTCAAATGCTATGATCCTCTCTCATATGAATTATTGTCAGATACGTTGGTCTAACACAATGTCTACAGCTTTAAAACCTCTGGAATTATTAGGTAAACAAGCACTTTAAATGTTAGATAAAAACAGTTTAGTTTCTGTCACTGTACTATTTTAAAAGCCTGCTTAGTTGGGTTTAAAAATTGTTGTGTAGCTTACAAGACAATGCATGGTTTAGCTCCTCTCCTTCTATCTGACTTTGTTCAGTTTAAATCTGTAGAAAACCGAGTGACTCGGGGTGCAGCTAGTGTCACTGTCACAACAAGGAGAGGGAGTCAGGGATTATAAAAGTGATATATTTATTGAAAGCACTTCAATAAAGGCACACATGCGATTAAAGCCAGCAGGATTGATCCAGAGAGGAGCCGGTGATTAGGGTAGGTGAGTATAGAGTGCACACAAGTCTTAATGTGAAATCAAAGTCACTTCCCTTTCGTAGGATCCGATGAAGGCAGGGCTGAGTCGTTGGGAGCACAGGAGAGCATCCAAGGACGGCAAGATGAGTAGGAAGGGTTGGACGTGTGAACGTGATACCAGTCAGTGAGTGAGGCGAGTATTTATGTGTGCTGAGGGAAGTGCTTGCAGGTGTGAGGAATCAATAATCAGGGGAGTGCTCACGGCTGTGGTGTGTGGTGGCTGGTGATTGCGAATGGTGATTAGGACTGCGGGAACGTGCAGAGGATGTGACAGTAACCCCCCTCCACGGGTGATTCCTGGCACCCGAGAGCGACGGCGGGGACGGCCATGACTTCGAGGAGCTGCGTGGTTAGGGTGAAGGTGATGGAAGTCCTCGAGGAGAGCAGGGTCTAGGATGTCATTGCGGGGAACCCATGACCTCTCCTCGGGACCGAATCCTTCCCAGTCCACTAGGTACTGGAGTTGGCCGTTCCGCCGCCGGGAGCCGAGGATTTCCTGGACCTGGTAAACATGGTCCCTGAGGACCTCAGGTTGTTCTGGAGGGAGAGGCAGTCCGGGTACTGAGGAGGGAGAAGTTACAGGGTCAGTGTGAGGCTTGAGGAGGGATACATGAAAAGAGGATTTACAACACTGAGGAGGTAGGTTCAGGCAGTAGGTGACTGGGTTGATTTGGGAGTGCACGGTGAAGGGCCCTATGTAGCGGGTACTGTTGGACTTTCAAAGGGTCCAATTCTTGCATGTTCAGGAATTGGATGGAGTCAAATCTGTCAAAGTTTCAAAGTTTTATTCAGTACAAAACAGAAAGAAACCAAGAGTAACATCCTGCGCGCAGGAGGGAGAGATTTCAACTCTCCCTCTTGTTCCAGAGATGCCTAATTTTATAGCACCATATCTGACTCCTTCTTCTTATCTTCTGTGTATTTTCTCCCAACGGCTCTCCCGACGGTTCACCTTTTAGTCAAATATTTCATAGCACATACACGTAGCTCTGTAATCTTCTATGTATTTTCTTCTAACGGTTAACTTTTTAAGCAAATGTCCAGCATGTACACGTAGCTCTGTACTTTTCCATGTAACAGAGTGTGGTTTCATCAGCAGCCTGCAGCACTCCTCTATACCAGTTATTATTACAGTCTCACAATGTTTATAACACTTCAGGTTGATTGTTAAAGCCTTCTCATGCAAGGAAACATAAAGGTTTCATTTAAACTGAAAAACACCACAGTACTCAGCTTCTTACAGGGCAGTCGGAGGCGGATATTCCGGGTCGATAGCCAGACCTTGTGCCCTGGATGGTACGTGGGGTTAGGGAGACGATGGCGGTTGGAGGTTTCCGTGTGCCTCCGAACTGCCCATTGGAGATGGACATCAGAGGTGGGTAGTAACGAATTACATTTACTTCGTTACATTTACTTAAGTAAAATTATTGGGTAACGTGTACTTTTTGAGTACATTTAATAATGGGTACTTTTACACTTACTCAAGTAAATTATTAGAGAAAAATCATTACTCTTACTCCGCTACATTTGTCAGCGTTCCTCTGTTACTGTCAAATGATAATAAATATGATTTACACGACTTGTTTGCAAATATCGCGAGGCGCCACACTGGAGAGGTTGTGTCGCGAGAGGTTGCTATAGAGACGCTTCTCCCGCTTTCGGTTTGAGCGCGCGCGCCTGTGTTGGAAAGATGGCTCGAGTTCATACGGTAACGCCACGGCCGTCTGCAGTTCCGAGAAGGAGAGTCACGCTGTCTGTGCAGTGAGTTTATCTGACTAGGTTACCCGCGGCCTAAGTTCAGTCTACATGTATGTTTTCACTTCAAGATGTCAACAAGAATAATAATGTTAAGCATTAAAAATATAACATTTAAACATTTTTTAACAGAAAAATTGTGCTTTTAAAACTGTTTTATATATATAAAATCTTTGCTATGATGACAGTACATAATATTTGACAGGATATTTTACAAGATACCAGTATTCAACTTAAAGTGACATTTAAAGGCTTAACTAGGTTAATTTGCAAGTAAGGGTAATTAGGCAAATCATTAATGATGGTTTATTCTGTAGACAATAAAAAAAATGCTTAAGGAGTTAATAATATTGACCTTAAAATGGTACTTTAATAATTAAAATAAATAATAAAACAAAATAAAACAAATAAGACTTTCTCCAGAAGAAAAAATATAATCGGTAATACTGTGAAAATTTCCTTGCTCTGTTAAACATCATTTGGGAAATATTTAAAAAAGAAAACAAATTCACAAGGCAAATAATTTGGACTTTAACTGTGTGTATATACTGTACAGTTGAAGTCAGAATTATTAGCCCCCCTGTTTATTTTTCCCCCCAATTTCTATTTAACGGAGAGGTTTATTTTCAACACATTTCTAAACATAATAGTTTTAATAACTCGTCCCTAATAAGTGATTTATTTTATCTTTGCCATGATGACAATAAATTATATTTTACTAGATATTTTTCAAGACACTTCTATGCAGCTTAAAGTGACATTTAAAGGCTTAACTAGGTTAATTAGGTTAACTAGGCAGGTTAGGGTAATTGGGCAAGTTATTGTATAATGATGGTTTGTTCTGAAGACTAATGAAAAAAAAAATATATTGACCTTAAAATGGTTCTTATGGTTCTCAATTAAAATATGCTTTTATTCTAGCCGAAATAAAACAAATAAGACTTTCTCCAGAAGAAAAAACTTTATGAGACATACTTTGAAAATTTCTGTGAAAGGGGGGCTAATAATTCTAACTTCAGCTGTATATATATATATATATACACACCACCGCAAGCACCTCAAAGGCTTCCCCGGTCCAGGGGAACAGTGAAGGTTGGTAGCCCAGAAAACATTGAAAGGGGGTGAGTCTGGTGGTGGTTTGACAGAGGGAGTTCTGAGCGTACTCTGCCCACGGTAGATACTGGCTCCAGGTATTTTGGTGGCGAGCACAGTATGTTCGGAGGTAGCGAGCGATTTCTTGGTTCTTGCGCTCAGTCTGGCCGTTGGTTTGAGGGTGATATCCGGAGGAGAGACTGAAGGTGGTTCCTAGGAGACGGAAGAAGGCCCGTCAGACCACCAACAACAGACGTGGCAAAAGTTGTTCGCTTTATTAACAATAAAGATAGAATAGTTAAATCACCCAAAGTATATTTACAAATGTGTACAATAATTGCAAAAGGAAATAAACAAATTGAAACAAACCTGATAGAGGGAAGGAAAATAAGCGGTGCCAAATAAAAGAAAATAACAAATTAAACACCCGCTAACTAATCTCTCCCCCCCTAAATAAATAAAGAGAAATATGAAAAAAAATAGAAAACAAATATCTTTGGCGTCATACGCCCCTTACTAACCTGCACTCACTGGACAAAACATACACAAAGTAGCACCCGCTTCTAACCTAATGTATTAACAGAGAATCAACTACGTGTGTGTAAAAATGTATGTCACGTGACGTACTTCACTTTCACTTCCCTTGGTAGACTTAAGCAGGTTTAGTATAGAAGTTTTGAGCAGATATACAACTCCAAAAACAAATCACTTAAAGCGAACCAGAGCACAGGACAGGCACAAATGTCACACAGATAAACACAACAGCATCAACAAGTGACCAGAATTCCCTCCAGTCTGTCTGGGTCCGAGTCACTACTGGAGCGCTTAAATGACCCCCATCCTCTTCTGATTGGTCCACTCGGGAGAACTCCGCAAGCCAATCGCAACACCTAGATTTTAGGAGAACAGCAGACAGCCAATAAAACAGAAAGGGGAGGAGAAAACAGAGCAACAACCCTCTAACTTGAAAGGAAGAGTAAAGTTAGGAGCCGCCAACACTGGTGAACTTCACAGTAATTGTTTAATCATTTTAAAAGCAGCCTGACTTTCCGCTGTCCAAACAAAGTCCAAAACAACACCTAGATTTACTGGAGAGACTTTATTTGGCCACCAATACTTGTTTCGGATGAGCGAGAGGGTTCGCCTGCTGCCAGGGTGTCCTGAGCCAAGGGACGTGTGCGTGTCCTCCAGGAGATGGGTACGGAGACCGGTAGGTACATAGGTGAGGCCCTGGGGAAGTTCAGGGGGTACTGGCTCTTCGAGGCTGACGGCACAGATCTCCTCATCCATTTCAGAGGATAGGAGCGAGGAATATGGTGGATGGTAGGATGGTTTCAGGAGTGTCAGAGGTTGGGTCGGGTGAGAACATTCGGGAAAGTGCGTCTGCCTTACAGTTCTTATGGCCGGGCTGGTAGGTGATGTGAAAGTTGAATCGGTTAAAGAACAGGGACCAGCGGGCTTGACGGGCACTGAGGCGGTGTGCACTGCAGAGGTATTGGAGTTTTTTGTGATCGGTGAGTACTGTGACTGGTGATTGGGCTCCCTCGAGCCAGAGCTGCCATTCCTCGAAGGCAAGTTTGATGGCTAGCAGTTCTCGGTCTCCAATACCGTAATTTTGGTCTGCAGGGCTCAGTTTCTGGGAGTAAGGGGGCTCACCAGACCATTGCGATAGAATGGCTCTAACTCCTCCATCCGCTGCATCCACCTCCACTAAGAAGGGCCATGTAGGATCGGGGTGACGTAGGAGGGGAGCCGAGGTAAATCTCTGCTTGAGGGTGGCAAAGGCCTGACGGGCACGGGAATCCCAAGTCAACTGTTTTTTCCCCCCTTTGAGTAAAGATGTTAACGGGGCAGAGAGAAGGCTGTAGTTTCTGATTAATCTACTGTAGAAGTTCGCAAATCACAGGAACCTCTGGAGCTCTTTGATGGTTTGAGGTTCCGGCCACTTGGCCACGGCCTCAACTTTGCCGGTCTCCATACAGACCCCCTCAGTGGAGATCATGTATCTGAGGAAGGAGACAGTGGACTGATGGAACTCGCACTTCTCGGCCTTGAGGTACAGGTGATGCCGGCGTAAACGTTGAAGGACTTGAAATACATGGTGTTAATGGTCAGCTAGATTACGAGAATAAATGAGTATGTCGTCTATGTATACAATTACAAATTTGTGAAGGAGGTCTCGGAAAATCTCATTCATAAAACTCTGGAAGATGGAAGGACTGTTGGCTAGGCCATCACCTGATACTCGTAGTGGCCCATAGGAGTAATGAAGGCGGTTTTCCACTCGTCCCCTGCTTGGATACGGATCAGGTTATAGGCGCTGCGGAGGTCCAGCTTGGTGAAAATCCGGGCTTCCCTGAGTTCCTCTAAGGCCACGGGCACAAGTGGCAAGGGATAGGCGAACTACACTGTAGCTTCGTTCAGGACCTGGTAGTCAATGCACGGCCTCAAGCCACCATCCTTTTTGGAGACGAAGAAGAAGCTGGATGCAGCGGGAGAAGTGGAAGGCCTGATGAACCCCTGACGGAGGGCCTCTTGTATGTAGTCCTCCATAGCCTCGTGCTCAGGATGGGACAAAGGATAAATCCGTCCGTGTGATAACTTCGCATCTGGCAGCAGGTCGATACTAGAATCACTGGGCCGGTGAGGGGGTAATTGGGTGGCCCATTCTTTGCTGAAGACGTCGGAGTAGGAGTGGTAGATTTTCAGGATAGAGGGTAACGTGGTTTCAGGAGGTTGCTGGATGGTGGTGGAGTGTACGGGAAGCGGCTGGTTTTGGAACGGGGTTGTACTGGGGCGTTCTGGTGTTCACCGCAGGCAGGGCCCCAGGATAATATATCTGCTGTGCTCCAGTCGATCGCCGGTTGATGTTGGACTTGCCACGGATGACCCAGCACATCATCCACACTGGCACATGGAAGGACGAGGAGAACCAGTTTTTCCACGTGGTGAGGTGAGATGAGCAGGGTGACTTTCGTTGTCCGCCATGCAATTTTACCATCGCCCAATGGTGATTTCTGAATGGTAGTGATTTGGAAGGTGGTATCATTGCAGACGGTAGGTATGCGGTGTTTGGCAAGGAAGTTCGATGAGATGAAGTTTCCAGCCGCTCCCGAATCCACCAGGACATGTACGGGAAGAATGATTAGTCTGGCAGGGATATGGGGCATGATGGATACAGCAGGTGTGAGGGAGAAAGCACTCACCATTGGACGAGGTGGACGGACTGGGCAGGCGGCTATCTGGTGGGATGCCTCTCCGCAGTACAGACAGAGTCTGCGTTGGATTCGGCGTTGGCGTTCTGACACAGTCAGGTGGTGTGCGTCCGTTACCATGGGTTCGCCGGTGCACGATGGTGGTGGTGAAGGAGCCCGAACAGGACGATCTCTGATGACAGGTGATGGCAAGGAGCAGGCAGAGAGGTGTTGGGGAACGGATGTAGCTTTTTTGATGAATTTTTTAATGTTAGCACTGTCTTCATAAATAACCATATGTCTACGCACTTCGGCCTGTAGACCCCTCCGGTAGGCGGCGAGGAGCGCCACCTGATTCCAGCTGCTACTGGCAGCGATTGTGCGGAACTTTAGTGTGTATTCATGGATGGAGGTGGTACCTTGACAGAGGTTGATGAGCTCGTCATGCACTGAAAGCGGGGTGAGTGTTGCGCCGAACACTTCCCGGAAGTGGTTGGTGAAAGCTTGGAATGAAGACAGTGCTGGACTCTTCGAAGTCCATAACGAGTCCGCCCATTGCAGCGCTTTCCCTGTAAGCAGCGAGATTATGTAAGATATTTTTGATACCTCGTTCGGAATCGTAGAGCATTTGCTTCAATGTACAGGGAGCACTGAAGAATGAAACCGCTGCAGGTGCTGGGTTCACCATTATAGCAGAGCAGGTAAGAGAGAGACGTGTTGGCGATGGAGGGGAAGCCAGGCGTTGTATTCGGAGGTGCAGAAGGAAACGTTTGTGCAAACGTGATAACCATCTCGGCGAAAGGATCAGGGGATCCAGCGGAAGCTTCCATCAAGCAGCCGAGTGGTTTGTTTACTTCCAGACTGGTATCCTGTCACGGTCACAACAAGGAGAGGGAGTCAGGGATTATAAAAGTGATATATTTATTGAAAGCACTTCAATAAAGGCACACGTGCGATCAAAGCAAGGAGGATTGGTCCAGAGAGGAGCCGGTGATTCAGGTAGGTGAGTATAGAGTGCACACAAGTCTTAATGTGAAATCAAAGTCACTTCCCTTTCGTAGGATCCGATGAAGGCAGGGCTAAGTCGTTGGGAGCACAGGAGAGCATCCAAGGACGGTAAGATGAGTAGGAAGGGTTGGACGTGTGAACGTGATACCAGTCAGTGAGTGAATGAGTGAGGCGAGTATTTATGTGTGCTGAGAGAAGTGCTTGCAGGTGTGAGGAATCAATAATCAGGGGAGTGTTCACGGCTGTGATTGCGAATGGCTGTGATTGCGAATGGTGATTGGGACTGTGGGAACGTGCAGAGGATGTGACAGCTAGAGCTGATTGTATTATTCCTCTTAGAAAATTCTTAACTCTTTAACTACCCTACTAAGAAAAAAAAATGTTTGGATTGCATTTCTTAACTCATAATGTCACTAGCTACCACACTAATTTCTAAAATATCAGCCCCTACTAAATGGTTGACATGTCATTGTAGGGATGGCTATATCTCTCCATGATAATCAAAGATTGAAAACTGTTGTGAAGATCAAACAGTGAGAACTATCAGGCAATAAAACCATAAACTCTCTAATCTGAGAGGATCACGAGAAAGCCATTTGGGCTGCTGTCTCACCACCTGCCCTCAGACCTTTTGGCCCTCCCTAGTTATACGACCGGGGGTATTGAAAGGTTACTCAGGAATGACCAGAATTCAGGTTTCTATGGTGAAATGATATATGTTGTGTATTTGCTAAATTTACAAACCTTAGCTTGTCATGTTTGGTATCATTTTTAAATGTCTCTGTGTGATTGGTAAAGTGGTCTTAATATTATTTTGATATTTCATTGTATTTGTTGAGTTGGGTTTTGACTTTGATAAAATCTCTGCCAGATGCTCCCCCCTCCAGAGATGATTAACACCTCAAATTCCCCAGGCAAGGGTCACTTCTATTGTCTTGAATTTATGGCTGTTTGTTCTGAGTTGGGTATATAAGGTAAACATGTGATGCGGGTCATTGGGATTCTGTAGTCGGAAGATCCCGTTGTAGTGTATAAGTGTCTGAGCTCTGGATCAGAACTCATATATTGCAACGTATTTCTACATGGTCAGGTATTCATCTTTAACTCCTAATCTATCTTGGAGTAATTGATGTTGTATAATTTGAATTGGCTTATCTTGTGTAATTATGTGAATTGGAATGGAAAATCTTTGCTTGACAAATAAATGTAAAATTCTTGTTTAACTAAATATCTCCTGAAATTATTTGAATCTAGTAGATTGTCTTAGGCCGATGTTTCCGCAACCTACGACCGGGATTTGTCATGCATTTAGGCTCAATGAATGGAGCATGGGCACAGCATTAGAGACCTGGTGATTTCTGACAATCACTGACTTAGTATGATATAATCTAGTGGCTAATTCAAACTTTCTTTATGTATGAGCAAGCATGGGGCGGCCTATTATTACTTAAAGGAAATTAGTTTACAGTTATATCCTCTATCTAAGAACCAGAACTGGCGGGGATGTGTCCGTGAGCAGATGTAACTGGCCAGCATACTGACTCTAAGCGACTTCGGGTAAACGATGAACCATTAATTAAAAATAAAGATTTATTAGGTTAATCAATCTAAATTAGACTAAATCACAACCTATAAGGTAATCGGCTTGAATTGGATGAATGAGCATCTAAATTATAATAAATTGGAGTCAGATTAAATTCGTAGATGAAAAAGAATCAAAATACGTTTTCATAAGTAAAAATATTTCTTTTCACATGTGCTAAAAGGCTTACATGCATTTACCTTCACCCATACTGTTAGCTCCGTCATTGGACTAATAGATGGGCTCTTACATCGTTTTATGGTAAAAGTACTGGAATGAATACATATACTGTGAAAACTCTGAAAATGTGATGTGTAAGAGCAATTTGTTTAAGAAAAATATTTAAAATAAATCATTTTTGAATACTAAATCACCTGTATTTTTTTAAGTATGCCATAAAATATTTCTGATTCTCATTTAACAGGTTTTATTGGGTTTTTTTGTTATTTTTTTTTTTACCATAAAACAAAATCAAGTGTAGTAGTGCAACAGGATTAAGTTTGTTTGATTTTCTTTGTAAACCAACAATGCTTTGTGTGTAAACCATTTTTTTGAACCAACGTCATTCTTAAATTATATAACAGTCATTATTTAAAACAGTAAAAATATGGTCAACTGTTTGGTAGAGCGGCAGTCAAGGGTTAAAGCATCACATCAGTGGAGTTTGACACCGTGGTCTGTTCGCGAATGTGTATCTTTTAAGTCATTTAAGTATAATTTTAAGAAATGCCTAATTAATCAACATTGTGAACACTAGGCTTTTTGATGTTGTTATTTTGTTTATTTTATTTTTTAGTTTGAATTTGTATTTTTATTGGTATAGCGTTTAACATCTGGCAAAGGGACCACCAATGAAAGCTAGTCTTTGGGCTAATTTGGATACATGAAAGTTCTTGGTGATGTAGGACTTTCAAATTGTCCAATTTACGTGTTCAGAATTGGATGGA
>CAIGQQ010025915.1:0-11245 GCA_903798035.1 Danio albolineatus | reverse complement strand
CATACATACATACATACATACATACATACATACATACATACATACATGCATGCATACATACATACATACATACATACATACATACATGTGTCTGAAAACATATTTTTATTTCATGCAGAAAGGATCTAAATAACACTTTTTTTAAAGAAATATTATTAAAATTTCCCCAGGCACCAAATAAGCATATTAAAGCATATTAAATTGATTTCTGGGATATAATGTGACAATACTGAAATAACTGCTGAAAATAATAAGAAACAATTATTTAAACCATAATCATTTTCACATGCAGTTCTCTCTATGCCAAGGTGTCATGTGAGCTATATCAGCACTTTTAGAGATTATTCACACCCGTTGATGTCCTCATGTGACCAGAGATGAGGCCTGCATCGAGGCACAGAAGTAAAAGCTAAAACTACAAATCCCACCAAAGACCTTCACATTTAAGAGTATTTACTGGAGCACTGAAGCACAGAGGATGAATTGCACCATTTGAACAAGATACATAAATATTTTGAAGCTCTACAAAGGATAAAGGCTGAGATGTTTTATGGATTTTGAGACCTGCTGGAGCCTGGGAAATACATCCTGGCAGTTGAAGGTTTCACGAGGTAGGGGATTTTTTTCCAGTGGCAGAGCAATACTTATAATAAATGAGTTTAAAAAAATTGAATGTGCTGAGAATGCATAGAAGGGATCCATCAAGCCTACGTTACAGTATTGTACATAAACAGAGGCAATCCTCAATTTCACCCACATACATCACTGTGATAGCTTCACTACCAGACATAGTTCATCCATAAGTGAACCTTTTATGTTGAGCATAAATTCAACCCACAGTCAAAATTGAAATTAAAACAAATCAGTCTTATCGTAGCCGCCTGCCAGTGAGATTGTGGTCACGGTGGTCTGACTATTTACAGTGTTGCAGAGATCGGTTTCAAAAGATCTGATTGATATCGGTGTTTGTATTCAGGGCAAACATTTAAGCCGTTTAAAAGTTGTCTAAAACGTCTTTGTCATCGGGTTTGATTCATAGAGTTCATCAAGTGAATCGCCAAAGGCTGTTCTGAAGTGATGACTCACGCTGCCTGATGAGACAAGCTTCACAAAGTCAATAAAGAGGCAGACGAAGCCAAACTTATTTCAACACAAGATATTTCTGGTTCATTTACAAGAGAGAGATATAACCTGTGTACTGCACTGGGATGGCTCACATAACAGGCAAAATAAAATAAGTTACCTTATAGAGTTACTTAAAATAAAAAGTTACTTTATAGAGCCCTGCGATTTCAGCAATATATATAAAATGTGTATGCAGAATCCAGTCATAAAAATGGAATTAGCTGTAAAATGTGGAATGTTTTGGATTGGTTATATTTTGGATGAATAAATGCAATAGTAATGCTGTACACGATCTGACTTCACAATCTGACAGATGCGTGATGCTTGTGGTGTTGTCAGCTATTGTTTGAGGATTTAAACACATGAACATTATTTGCAGAGATGATCTGACAGTATATGACAGTGCTTCCCTACTCTGTTCCTGCAGGCACACCAACAGTACATATTTTGTAAAATCTGAACTATTCGTTTGAGGTTTTGGAGTCTCTTCTAATGTCCTGATGAGTTGATTCAGGCGTGTTTGATTAGGGAGAGGTTGAAATTGTGTACTGTGGGTGTGCCTTCAGGAACAGGGTTGAGAAACACTGGTGTATGGTGTATCAAAGTGTCTTTATATCCTGTAAATAGAGAATGTCTGGTTTAGCTTTATTTTTTGGTCAACTTGAGAATGTTTTTTTTGTTTGTTTGTCCGTTTAAACTGAATACCTTTCATTACCTCAGTTAATAGGTCATTCATGATTCATGATTTATTTATTTAGTGAAGTTTCACAAACTAATTTCGAGAGGAGCACGTGATATGATTGATATCAGCTGGTCTCTCATCTGTAATCATTAGTAAGCCAATCAGATCATTCCAAACTCACTATAAATAACCCAAATAGCATTACTCCCTCATCTTTATTTTTTGAAGAATCCTCCAATCCACCCCATCTCTCCCTTCTCGAGAACTTCCTGATCACGTACCCCCTCATATGCTCATTGACCAGGTGGGAGCCCTGGGCTCAATTGTCTCTGAGCCTAGGGTTCTCTCCCGGGACAGCATGCCAAACCTGCTATTATTATCAATAATAGTGTGAACTCTTGAAACTATTCAAATGAAGACCAGTTAAATTGGAAATTGAAAACAATTAAATTAGAATAAAAATGGATTTCATAGGGCCCTATCTTTAATCTGTCTTCTCATAGCGTAAACAAGTATTAATTTCTATCACTTAAAACATTTGGAGATGAATAATGCAAATGCTTGCAGATGTGCGTTTGAGTGTGTGGCTGAGAAAACTGTAAAACATACTCCAAAAATCCTTATTTATTTACAATTAAAAATAAAAAATACCCTTGATTCTCACGGGTAGCATAGCAGTCTTGACAGAAGGCAGGAAGCATGAATCAGTCTCTTAATCCATGCTGAAGTGTTCATTTTCTATAAATTTCATGCTTTTCCCAAAAGAGAACAAAGTAAGAACCCTAATTTGTCTTCCCATACTCCACTGTAGGTCACTCTCATGCTCTTTTTATTTAAAAATCTACTAGCCTAAGCATCACACTTGTGTTTTTTCTCTAATTAATTAGCTAAAAAAAAATCTAAGTATTAATGATCACATCTCTATTAAGTAATATAATCAGCTTTATCAATCTCTGATGTACAGACTATAGTCTAACAACCACTACCTCTAGCAAACAAATTTTCCAAAAAATAACTATAAACAGCTCCCTGCTGTTTAGGTTTGCATTAATGCAAAAAAACAATCAATGAAAACGATGTTTACAGAATAGCTCAAGTCTAAAACACAGCAATCATAAAATGTGTATTGCAACTGTCAGTTTTACCAGCTGGCAATTTCAAAACTGACATATTTGATCACTTTAAAAGCTTCCTTTTTTGTCTGAATGATTGAGTTTAAACAGGCACTATACAGTTTGCAAATGCAATTCAGCACATATCCAAGGTGTGTTTGGACAGCCAAAGATTGTCCATCATAAATTTAGCGCTGCAATTAGGGCTGCACGACATATAACAAAATTATTGTTATCGCAATATTAGTATGTAATATATGTATCGCAGTTACATTTATTTTATGTATTGCATTATACATTTGACCAATCAGATGGGCCTTACTATATCTTTATCCCCACATCTCTAGCAGTTGCTTTTCTTCTATTGGCTGGAGCGACGGTTAAACCCAGGTAAGGTAAACCCAGAGCTGAAAATAAATACCTATTGCGCGAGTAGAGATCAGGCAGGCAAAGAAGCCAATCAGAGTCAGAATATCTATTGAGGTTTTCACTCATTCATAGTGTTTTAAAGAGTGTTTGCAGCATGATAGTTTTTATAGTCAGAATTTTATTAATTACATCTGAAAAATATATGATAATTGTTTATTTTAATATCATTGAACAAATAAAAACATCAGAATTATTTTGGATTCAAACCATGTGGTGCCATGTGTAGTATGAATTCCGAAATAGAAAAATAATCGTCACATGAAACAAGCACATGCAGACTTGTAGCGGTAAAGCTTCAGAGAGCTGCGGAGCAAGTAATCATGTGTACCTTGGAGGCTGTTCGTCCTTTGTATATTTCAGAGAAGATAACCTTGCATGCAACCCTCTCTCTCCGCAAAATATACGCAGTGCTCATGTTTCTGTTCTCACTAATTGGTCTCAGCTGTAGATGCTATCATCCAAGATGGTCCGTTGTCAACAACTGGGGCTGAATATTAATGAAGCAAAAATAATGTCCAGGGATAATTTACAAATATTATCATATGCAACATAGCATAGCATATTTAGAAATTTGCATTTACGCACAGGGTGTCTTAAAGTAATTGGCTTATTTCTTGTGAAAGTACTTGCTGAAGACTTTTTTTTAACCTTTCTGGCAAGGTGTAAAATGCACATCAAAACACTGGGAAAATGCTTCTAGTTTATAAATGGGCACACATTTTTTGTTGGGCACTCAATTTCTTACAAAGTCTTAAAGTGGAATACAATCCCAAATCAGAAATAGTTGGGCCAATTTACCTGATTACAAGCCCTAAATTGATCTTGTCCCAACTTTTTGTAATTTATTGCAGGTCTGAAAGACAGGAAAAGATATAGATTTATAAATGAAATGAAGCTGACCAGACAAAACATGAAATATTTTGCATTTATATTGTCTGCAATGAAATACAAGTCAAAGTAATTTTGGAAATCACTACTTTCCTTTTTTTTATTTGCATTTTTCAAAATTGTTGCAAATTTTTTTAAAAAATTGTATTCATTTTGTTGAACCCATCTCTTGGGAATAATTCCTGTATTTTTTTAAACAATCATTTTTATTTGCAAATTTAGTGCGGATAAACTATATTACCCATGATGCTGTACAGAAACTCCAACCAATCAGAGTTCATCAAAAGAGATATTTTTAGATAGAGATAAGTATACTGTAAATGTATACTGTAAATGACAATCAAGCTATACACAAGCTATACAATAAAATATGGTCAAATATGGACATACCTATAAAAATCCAGTAAGCACAGTTTTGTGTAGCTTTTTTTGTTAATTTTCAAAATACTTCTACCACTGCTGAAAAAGTGTATTGGCTACATTATTTCAGAATATTTCATTCTGATAGGTCAATTGTAATCATAGACTACAAAACCTCATAAGGATTCAATAGCCGTGTTTCCACTGTCGCTTCTAAAGCGAGAGTGCCACGTGCGAGCCAAAGGCCAGCATTTCCACAGTGACTTCCGGGGTCTGATCGGACCAAAGTGGGGCTTTCTCGGGGTTAGTGGCCAGTCTTTTTTAACCCGCCCAATACCTTGGGCCATTACACTAATTTACTGATCAAGCATGAGTACATGCTCCACAAACATAAATAAATAAGGGAAAGAAAAAAACGTTTAGGTGGTCAGTTTAAGATATTTCATAAAACACCTTATAGTCTTTTTTAAAAATTTTTTTGCTTCAGATAGCTCTTATTTTTCCCTTTTAAATTTAAGGGTGTTACATAAAATAATAATTAAAGAAGTTTTAATTTAATAAGTGATATTTCTTTGCTGCGCCCTCTTTGATGTTTCAATAACGCATAATGATCTTTACACCACATTAAAGACACAGCAGCCAGTAACCTTCAGTTCCCCTTCGGGAGGGGAACTTCAATGCTATGTGGAAAAATTCCACTATGGGGATTTCGTTCAGAAAGCCAATCATCTGAAAGAGTATGTAAACGGGCCAATGAAATGCCAATGAGTTGGCAGCTTCAGCTTGCGCAGCTGATGCTCGTTGCAATCAATTTGGCAATAAAAGCACAGCGATAGCAAAGCTGGGCATCCTTTTTCGCTTCAGAGACTTTTCTGAGAGAGTGAATGAGGGTTCCTCGAGCTGATTATCAGACAACTGAGCGAACGAGAGCGGTCTCCCGGTCCAGAGTGGGTTCAACGCAGCGGCAGACGGTCGAGCTGGGTTTCTCCCTTGCCTGGCGTCCTTTGGTCCGGTCCTCCAGAGCGGTTTGTATTGTTGCAGTCTTCCCTAAGAGAGCAACACGGTTGTGTAGCGCGTCTTTTTCAAGATGTCGCTCCGACCGTGCGTTTCTGGATGTGGTGGTTTCCTGTCTCCGGATGATGGGCACGAGCACTGCGTTTCATGCTTGGGGGTCCAGCATGTGAATGCGGTGCTCGCGGGCAGCTCATGTCGTCATTGCGATGGCATGACTGTTGCGCAGTTAAGATCGCAGCTTGCTCTTGCAAAAGGGCAAGCCACCCCAGCTGTCCCCTGCACTGCAGTGGACACTCGGGCAGGTCTGAGGACTAAAGTGGGGGTAAATCCGTCGCCCTCGGGCCCGCGGACCTCCCACTCCTCCAAGCGCTCCATCCAAGCTTCGAGCGGGGGAAGCGATCCGTCTAAACAGATGGTAGCCCTTTCGCTCGATGACACCGGGGACCAGATGTCCACTGCTACATCGGAGGGTGGGCTTTCATTGTCCGACGAGGATCCTAGCCCGCTTCCCCCCTCCGGGGTGGTTAGCGCTGCAACGGATCCCGAAGCGGACATGTTAGCCGTGCTTTCCCGGGCTGCTTCGGCCGTGGGTCTGGAGATGGTTTATCCCCCAACCCCGCGGCCGGACCGACTAGATGGGTGCTACGTGGAGGATAAGAAGGCCAGACCTTCGAGGCCTCCCGTCCCCTTCTTCCCGGAGGTGCACAGTAGGATCACGCAGTCTTGGAGGGCACCTTTCTCTGCCCGTGCTGCGTGCGCCTCCGCCCTCACCACCCTTGACGGCGGAGCTGCCAGGGGGTATGAGGCGATTCCTCAGGTTGAGCGTGCCATTGCGGTCAATCTTTGCCCGCGTGGTGCCTCTTCCTGGCGGGGTCGTCCTTGTCTCCCGTCCAAAGCCTGTAGGTTATCTGCCTCCCTCGGAGCTAGAGCCTACAGAGCTGCGGGCCAGGCTGCCTCCGCCTTGCATGCGATGGCCACCTACCAGCGCTACCAAGCGCAGGCGCTGGCTGAGCTGCACGAGGGTGGTTCCAACCCAGGCTTGTTACACGAGCTGCGCACCGCAACCGACTATGCTCTTCGGACCACTAAGTCCGCTGCGTGTGCGCTGGGAAGGACGATGTCCACACTAGTGGTCCAGGAGCGCCACCTCTGGCTAAACCTGGCAGATATGCGCGAAGTCGACAAGGTTCGCTTTCTTGACTCCCCCATATCCCAGGCTGGCCTGTTCGGCGACACCGTCGGTGAATTCACCCAGGAGTTCAAGGCGGTGAGTGAGCAGTCAGACGCGATGGGCAGAGTCATCTATCGGCGGGATCGTAAGGCCGCTCCGCCCGCCGAGCCATCCACATCTGCTGCTCCTCGCCGAGGGCGCCCGCCTGCGAGTGCTGCCCCGCCCCCAGCTGCGCCTCCGGCAAAGCGGGCGCGTCGAGCACCTCGTAAGCAGGCCGCCCCCCCTGCCCAGGGCGCCGTTAAGTCCGGTAAACGGACCGCGAAGCGTCCCTGAGACAGGCCATCCGGAGAAGAGGGAAGCTGCTCTTTCCCCGGTGGAGGGCCGGGCTCCAATTCCAACAAAGGCATCTTTCGATGCCACCCAAATTCCAATGAAAGAGCACTTTTCTACTCCTCCGGATGTGACAGCCCGAACTCTGCCAGTCCGGGACGCTATGCCTTCTGGCTCGCGGAGTCGGTGCATCTCGCCAGCGGCTCACGAGCGGTGGGAGGACGGTCTCCTTTCTCCCACTCCTCCAGCCCCCCTCCCGGAGAATGGGAGCGGGCTGAGAGTGAATCTCTCGCCTCCAGCTCTTCCGCGGGACCCCAGCGCTTCCCGGATCAGCACTCCCACTCCGTGCTGCCCCACTGCAGGTACGTCAATGATTGTCGCGATGGGACCATTAGCGAGGGCGTTGCCTGCCTGGTTAGCGCGGGCCAGCCCTTCGCGGTGGCTCATACGCACAGACTCGGCTATGCGATTCAGTTCGCGAAACGGCCTCCCAAGTTCACGGGTGTGTATTTTACCAGGGTCAGCCCCCTGTCCGCCCCTGTCTTGCGAGAGGAGATTGCTGTCCTCCTGGCGAAGGATGCAATAGAGCCGGTCCCTCCAGCCGAGATGGAGGGCGGGTTTTACAGCCCGTACTTCATCGTGCCCAAAAAGAGCGGTGGGTCACGGCCAATCCTAGATCTGCGCGTTTTGAACCGCTGTCTTCAGAAACTCCCGTTCAAGATGCTCACGCAGAGGCGCATCCTCCGGTGCGTTCGTCCTCAGGATTGGTTTGCAGCAATAGACCTGAAGGACGCGTACTTTCATGTCTCCATTCTTCCACGTCACCGTCAGTTTCTGCGGTTTGCGTTCGAGGGTCGAGCTTGGCAGTACAAGGTCCTCCCCTTCGGGCTCTCCTTGTCTCCGCGGGTCTTCACCAAGCTCGCGGAGGGTGCCCTAGCGCCCCTTCGGCTCGCGGGCATCCGCATACTCAACTATCTCGACGACTGGCTGATTTTAGCGCACTCGAAGGAGCAGTTGATTATGCACAGGGACAAGGTGCTCCGGCACCTCGACCTATTGGGGTTTCAGGTCAACCGAGAGAAGAGCAAACTCACCCCCGTGCAGAGGATCTCTTTTCTCGGGTTGGAGCTGGACTCGGTCACCATGACAGCGCGCCTCTCCGGGGAGCGCGCTCGGCTAATGCTGAACTGTCTGAGAGAGTTCGACAGCAAAATAGTGGTCCCCCTGAAATCTTTTCAGAGGCTCCTGGGGCATATGGCATCCGCAGCCGCCGTCACGCCACTCGGATTACTCCATATGAGACCACTTCAGCACTGGCTTCACGATCGAGTCCCCAGACGCGCATGGCACGCGGGCACACACCGGGTGACTGTCACTGCGCTGTGTCGCCGCACCCTCAGCCCTTGGAACGACCCCGCGTTTCTACAGGCCGGTGTGCCTCTAGGACAGGCGTCCAGGCATGTGGTTGTCTCAACAGATGCCTCCAGCACGGGCTGGGGGGCCGTGTGTTGCGGGCATGCAGCAGCGGGCCTGTGGGTAGGTATCCAGCTGCATTGGCACATCAATCGCCTAGAGCTGCTGGCAGTGTTTCTCGCTCTCCGCCGTTTTTCTCCGGTGCTGGAGCGCCAACACGTGCTGGTGAGGACGGACAGCACGGCGGCGGTAGCGTATATCAACCGTATGGGGGGTATCCGCTCTCGCCGCATGTCTCAGCTCGCCCGCCGTCTGCTCCTCTGAAATCGCTGCGCGCCATTCACATTCCAGGCGAGCTCAACCGTGCAGCCGATGCGCTCTCACGGCAGCCTTTACGTCCAGGAGAATGGAGACTCCACCCCGAGACGATCCAGCTGATATGGGCGAACTTCGGGGAGGCCCAGATCGATCTGTTTGCTTCCTCCGAGAACGCTCATTGCCAGTTGTTTTTTTTCCCTGACCGAGGGCTCCCTCGGCACGGATGCACTGGCCCACAGCTGGCCTCGGGGCATGCGCAAGTATGCGTTTCCCCCAGTGAGCCTGCTCGCGCAGTTACTGTGCAAGGTCAGGGAGGACGAGGAGCAGGTCTTGCTAGTTGCGCCTCTCTGGCCCAACCGGACCTGGATATCAGAACTCTCCCTCCTCGCGACGGCCCCCCCCCTGGCAGATCCCTTTGAGAGAGGACCTACTCTCTCAGGGACAGGGCACCATCTGGCACCCTCGCCCAGATCTTTGGAATCTCCACGTGTGGTCCTTAGACGCGAGGAAGACTTAGGTAACCTACCGGCTTCGGTGGTTAATACCATCATTCAGGCTAGAGCCCCCTCTACGAGGCGCGCCTACGCCCTGAAGTGGAGTCTATTCACTGAGTGGTGCGTCTCTCGCAGAGAAGACCCCCGAAACTGCCAGATCAGCGTTGTGCTTTCTTTTCTTCAGGAGAAGCTGGAGAGCAGGCTGTCGCCCTCCACACTGAAAGTTTACGTGGCCGCTATCTCCGCTCATCATGATGCGATAGATGGCGGCTCCGTGGGAAGGCATAACCTCATCATCCGGTTCCTCAGAGGTGCTAGGCGATTAAATCCACCCCGCCCCCCTCTCATGCCCTCTTGGGATCTCGCCCTCGTTCTCACGAGTTTGCGCGGAGATCTATTCGAACCACTCGAATCAGTATCTTTAAGATTTCTGTCCCTGAAGACAGCTCTGCTGGTCGCGTTGGCATCGATCAAGAGGGTCGGAGACCTGGAGGCATTTTCGGTCAGTGACTCGTGCCTGGAATTCGGACCGGCTAACTCTCACGTTGTCCTGAGACCCCGGCCCGGCTATGTGCCCAAGGTTCCTACCACACCGTTTAAAGATCAGGTAGTGAGCCTGCAAGCGCTGCCCACGGAGGAGGCAGACCCAGCCCTTCATCTGCTGTGCCCAGTTCGCGCTTTGCGAATTTACGTGGAACGCACTCAGAGCTTTAGATCATCTGAGCAGCTCTTCGTCTGTTATGGTGGTCGGCAGAAGGGAAGTGCCGTATCAAAACAGAGGTTGGCCCACTGGATAGTGGATGCCATCTCCCTCGCTTACCAAAGCCAGGGCGAGCCGTGTCCCCCAGGGGTGCGAGCGCACTCCACAAGGAGTATTGCTTCCTCTTGGGCGCGTGCACGCGGCGCCTCTCTAACAGACATCTGTAGAGCTGCGGGCTGGGCGACACCTAACACATTTGCAAGATTCTACAATCTGCGAGTGGAGCCGGTTTCCTCAAGGGTATTAGGTAACCTTTGGTGATTGGGGGAAACACTCGGTGAGGTGTTGTGACACGCTTGCTGCGCCATTCTCCTTAACACGGAGGTACGTGCGCCTTTTTTACTCTGTCAGTAAAGTTCCCCGCTTAGGTGAGCCCTGCAGAGATTCCTCCGAGGCCCCCAGCATCTGACTCAGCGGAGGAGTCAGACGCTGGCCCGTTACGTTGTAGGTCTGCCCGCTGGTCAGCCCGCGTTCTGGGTATAGGTGCCCGCTATGTGCGATCCCCGCTGGTGATCCCATATGCATATTTAACCACGATGCTGTCCCCCTTCTCAGGCAGGACCCGTGTCTTCCCTCTCAGCTAACCATCTTATATTCATATGCGTACTCCCCTTTCAGGGCTAGTCCTTATGTTTTCTTGCCACCAGTCTCCCCACTCGGGCAGCAGGTGGCCTCCGCAGCGTCCTCCCTATCGGGACTGCACGCTTTCCCAACGTACTGTCGTATCAATTCCTAGAAATTACTAGATGTCTTGCGACTCCCGAAAAATATATCTAAATCCGTAAATCTTCTGTTGAAGTGGGATAAGTAAGGGCCAGGGAACACGTTGGAAGACCGCGCCTCCGGTGATGCAGGTGCGCTCACGCTCTACTCAGCCTGGTTAACCTCTCATCGGGGGCAAGGTAAGGTCCATTCATTGTGGCGTTTTCCATACATTTCCCCATAGTGGAATTTTTCCACATAGCATTGAAGTTCCCCTCCCGAAGGGGAACGCTCTGGTTACTAAAGTAACCCTCGTTCCCCGAGGGGGGGAACGGAAATGCTATGTTCCGTCGCCACAATGAATGCCCCTTAGCTGCTGGGGCGAAAGTCTCTTCAGCTAAAAAAGGATGCCCAGCTTTGCTATCGCTGTGCTTTTATTGCCAAATT
>CAIGQQ010025913.1:0-35070 GCA_903798035.1 Danio albolineatus | reverse complement strand
ATTTATGCCTCGCTTGACAGATAACTTTCAGCACATCTATACAGACACAATCTTCTCCATGAATTAAGCTTACAATGAATAGCATCACCAGACACAGAGAACATCCCCACACAATGGGATTTAAGATGTGGCAGATCTCTCCCTTACTGAAGGCTTTCCGTGTTTCAAATGGCACAGAAATGTTCATTTTCTCTGGAGATCATGTAAGCTGAGTCAGTGCATTCTGAGCTCAATGGAATAGACAGTATAGTTCCATATGAATTTATGATTAAGAAAATCCCAACAGTGTACTTCACTAAAGTCATTTATCAATGGTTGGAATGCATTTTTGAACAACCTTAAAGGCTTACTTCAATCAAAAGGACTCACCATCTTATCACCCAAAAATATAGGTGGTTTATTTCCCATTAAAACAAACAAATAATAAGATATTTCATAATAAATGACCTTAACTACAAAGTGCTTACATAAAAAAGGGTAATGTACTGCACTTACTGTGTTCATGATGCATTGAACCTCTATTGCTCTTGAGGGGGCACTTGGGTTCAGTTAAAGGTTTAGGAACAGTTTTGACAGTATGGGTAGGTTTAAGGGTGGTTGAAGGTTTAAGGGATGGTCAACAGTGCAAATAAATTAAATTACATGCAAGTATTTAATCAGTCTTAACTACAATCCATATGAAAACATTTATACAAAGTTGATGTCAAAATTTACACAAAACATACATTGTAACAAATTACATACATATATACACTGTCAGAAATAAAGGTACGCGAGTTGTCACTGGGGTGGTACATTTTCAAAAGGTACACATTTGAACCTAAAGGGTCCATATTGGCACCCCAAAAGTATATATAAGTACCTAAAAATACAATATATAAGTACCTAAAAAATTACTTTCTAGGTACTAATATTTACCCTTGAGGTATTAATATGGACTCTTATAAATGTGTACATTTTGAAAAGGTACCACCCCAGTGACAGCTCGTGTATCTTTATTTCTGAGAGTGTACAGTATATACAGTCACTTAAAACTTATATTAATAATCTGACATTCAAACATTAAATAACAAGGAACGCAATAAATAAATTACTTCATAGTTTCTGTTCTGTCTTTCTTGCAAAATAACTTATTCTAGCATAGATAATTGCAATATTTGTATTAATTTTAATTTAATGTGTTTTAAGGGATAACAAGCCATTATCTACAAATGGCAAAATCATGGACGAGTGGAGAACTTTTTCAGGAGTCACCAACCAACCAAAATAACCCAATTTATTATCCAAGAGCTCACAAGAGACCCCACAACAACATCCAAAGAACAGCAGGACTGACTTGGTTCAGTTAAGGTGCGTGTTCATGACTCCACCTTAAGAAAGTGACTGAGGTTCCAAGAAGAAAACCACTGCTGAGCAAAAAGAACCTATAGGCTAGTTTGTGTTTTGCCAGAAAACATCTTGACGATCCCCAAGACTTTTAGGAGTTTACTCAGTGGACTGACAAAACAAGAGTTGAACTTTTTGGAAGGTGTGTGTCTCATTATGTGTGTTGTAAAAGTAACATCACATTTCCTGAAAAAGAACATCATACCAACAGTAAAATCTGGTGCTGGTAGCGTGCTGGTTCGCGGGCTATTTTGCTGCTTCAGGACCAGAGGGGTATTGCACAAAAGTAAGATAAGGGATTAAGCTGGGATTTTGAGGCTATCCTGGATGAATTTAGCCTTGACTTAGGTGCATGAAAGCAGACTATAGAAAGCTTATTTAAATTACTATGGAGATTGATTCTTTGCATCTAGTCTGTTCCAGAGCAGGCTAACAACCAAAGATTAATCGTACTATAGTGATTTATCTGTTTTGTTGTCAACGCTACATGAAATTAATCTGTTTTAAAGTCACTTCATACTCTTGGTTATTTACATATGTTTTCCAACTATTCGAATTAAAAATAAGTATGTTTAATTGTATTATATGTTCATATATGGCCATCTCAGATTTAAACAGTTATATTCATTAAAATAAGACTTTGTTCACCTAACATCTTTAGGTACAGAAAGATACATTTAAACTCAAATAAGATAATGCAAAAAATAAAAATGACAAACTCTCTCTCTCTCTCTCTCTGTCTCTATATTTTTTGGGGGGGATGATAAAGCATCCTATAATATATTAAATAGACTCAATAAGAAAGAAAAATCCGAAATTGAAGGACTAAACAGATAAAATAGATGTGCAATATTGGGAAATTCATTCTGCCTGAGACACGTTTAAGACAAAGTGAAAGATTCAATTTGTTAAAACGTCTCACCTCATATGTTTCTGTTAATTATCTGAATAGAACTAATAGGAGTTCCCAGACTGATGAACTGGAGGGGTGTTTTTCAGCTTGTTACCTGATTGGCTCACATCAGGTTTTATCATTACTTGCATCATTGATTCTGTGATTGATACCGTGATCTGTTAACAAACGCTATGAATTTGCACCTATCCTGGCTATCAACATCAGGCTTGACATAGCGGCTTGTTCTCATCCTGGATAAATAAATATGCAACGGACTAAGCCAGAAGGACATGATTAAACTAGGTCAAGCCCCGCTTTTTTCATTATCCTGGCTTTCTTGATTCCACTTTTGTGCAATACCCCTCTGGAAGACTTGGAGTGATAAATGGAACCATTCTGCTGTGTACCAAAATATCCTGAAGAAGAATGTCCGACCATCTGTTAGTGACCTCAAGCTGAAGCAAACATGGATTCTGAAGCCGGACAATGATCCAAAGCACACCTGTATTACACCACCAAGTCCACTTCTGATGGAATAAAGAAAAGCAAAATGAACACTTTGGAGTAGCCTAGTCAAAGTCCTGACCTGAATCCAATTGAGATGCTGTGGTATGACCTTAAAAAGCCAGTTCATGCTTAAAAAACCCTCTAATGTGGCTGAAATACAACAATTCAGCAAAAATGAGTGAGCCCAAATTTCTCCAACAGCGCTTTAAAACCCTTGATTGCAGTTAGGGGCAAACACTTTTTCACACAGTGTTATGTAGCATTGTATTTTGTTTTCCCTTTATAATAAAAACCTTAATTTTAAAACTGCACGATGTGTTTACTTCTGTTATCCTTGATTAATATGACTTTAACATTAAAGGTAAGTTTTATAATTTATAATTAAAATGACATATAGTGTACCATCAATACGATTTAAAGTGTCATTCTGAGCCAACTATTGTACAAAGAGCATCGACTGCCAAAAGGAATAAATAAAAGTGTTGAGCCTGAAGTGAAGCCTAAAGCTGTATTTATAAGTCAAAGAAACAGCAAGAAAGCATGTGTATTCTGTCTAACAATCATCACAGCGGGTTACTCAGGAAAACTAGTTCAAGAACACAACATGAACACTTAATACTCAAGCTGTGTTAAGCAACAAGTAAGACGAGTGATGAAAGCTTGAATTGTCAGCAGTCTTTTTGTCTGGAGATCCACATCAGAGGCGACACACTTCCAGAGCCTGTGTCTGAAGCCCAGAGGCCTGATGGATCACCTGTTAGTTTAGTTCTGATGTTTCCCTCTGAGAAATGACATCGAAAGCGAGACACAGGTGGACTTTTTCACTGATGTACATCAACAACATCTACTACTGAAGTCTCATCCACGTTCTGCTTTTAAATCAAAATCCAAATTTATTTTATCATTCATTCATTCATTTTCTTTTCGGCTTAGTCCCTTTATTAATCCGGGGTCGCCACAGCGGAATGAACCGCCAACTTATCCAGCATTTGTTTTACGCAGCGGATGCCCTTCCAGCCACAACCCATCTCTGGGAAACACATTCATACATTCTCATTTACACACATACACTATGGACAATTTAGCTTACCCAATTCACCTGTACCGCATATCTTTGGACTGTGGGGGAAACCGGAGCACCCGGAGGAAACCCACACAACCACGGGGAGAACATGCAAACTCCACACAGAAATGCCAACTGGCCCAGCTGGGGATTGAACCAGCGACCTTCTTGCTGTGAGGCGAACATGCTACTCATTAGGCCACCGTGGCGCCCTGTTTAAATCTCACTTTTTTTTTTATAATTTAATGCATTTTTAATAACAAATCATGTTATTTATTCTTTATCTAAGCATTCTCAAGAATGTCTATAATTTTTATTTTTGTCCAGTATCTTTAGATATTCTGTTAATGAATATTTTGGTTATTCTTGCAGTATGCCGCATGGTAATATCTGTGAAAAAAAAAAAAAAGAATTGTAGGTGTCAAAATGTTACATTTTTATTTTATAGAAAATATTATAAGTAAAGTCTATCTCCAATGAAGAAATTTAGCAAAGTAAGTATATTAAAGGTTAATTCTATTAGCAATATCCATGGCTAAGAATTTAAGTTGGACTTTTATCAACTTTAAATCACAAAAACCCATGTATCAATGAAAAGCTTATTTATTCTGTTTTCAAGTGATGCATAAATAACAATTTCCTAAACAAAATCCTAAAAATGGACACTTAGGAACAGTTTTGTGGTCCAAGATCACAATTCAGAAATCTCAGTTTTTATTTAGAATATTATCTTCCAATTGAAAACATTTTGTATCATCCTAAAAAAATCTGTTTTTTGTTTTCCCCAGAAGAAAGGAACGACAGGTCTGGAATGACATGAAGCAAAGTAAATAATGATCATTTTAAATTTCAGGTGACTGTCTCTTTAAGCACAGACATAGATTGTTCTCAATGGCTGCACTGAAAGAAGCTCTCATACAAACCCCATGTTGATATCAGTCCAAAGAAAAAAAAAAAAAGGCAGCAAATGACTGAGCCCTCAATGAGCTGCCAAAGAGTGAGCAGAGCCACAACACAACTGTTCTCATTCACCTTTCTAAAAGCCAAAGAGATGAGGGGGAAATGGACACTGCAGCTGGTAATCAGAAATGTCAGTGCTTTAAATGGGATTGGCACGTAGGTTTGGGATGGAGGTGGAAGGAAGCTTGTGGGATTTGGACCAAGGCTTCATGCAGCTGAATCCCAGGCTTGTTTCAGCCACCTGTGGGTCCAGATGTCTGATGAGAAGGACTGTGGGGATGAACATCATCTGTCTGTCTTTGGCTCAGATCAGCTTCAGTCTGTTTCAGCATCCACCTCACGCACCTCTGCCATCACTGTTTTTACTCAGAGACGAGGACTTTTTCCAGTTCTGGAGACTCATTTTTTTTTAAATCATGTCTTTATGAAGATATAACATGCTTGCCAAAAGTCAGGGAGCACTGTAGTGAAAGTGATGTTTCTAATTTAATGGATTTATTACTTTATCACAAGCTGCACTATTGATCTTTTTTTTCTTTTTAAAACGGTTTAGAGTGAGTTTCTAATTTATTGCCTTTCTTTCTCTTTGCCAAATTATGTTATTTATCACTTCTTAGATAGTTTTTTTTATGAATCGGTAGTTGCTTCAGACATTTGATGATAAGATATTTCAAACTGAAACAGAGAACTGAGTAAGGGGTGGGTTTTATTTTTGCTCTAATCTTCTCACAGCAAACTGAAGGTTGGAGGGGAGTGGCTAAGTATATTTTGTCTATGCTGTCAAACTGATCTCATCAGAGAAGGACTGTCATTCCAGAGTAGAAGCAAACGGTTGTACTTGGATTCAAGGTTTGCTTTTTCGTTCAGTGGATTAACTGTTCACCTACAGAACAACAATGTGCTTTAGCAAAATAAACATTATGCATTTTGACTTCGTGCGGATATCAATGCATTTCCCCTCCCAGGAATGTTTTATTAGAGCTTTTCATTATTTTGAGGGAGTTTTTTTTAACACCTTTAGAATTTACACTGTGTTCGGCATTATTTTCAATGGTGATACACAAAGCTTCAATTAAGAGTGGCCTGATTTTAAATTTTGGCTTAAAATTTTGCCTTTTATATTCTAAATATTGATCATTGCTAGTGAAGTCGCTTTGTATCACCCACACTGTAAAAAAACATGCGACGTAGGGCTTTTTTTATAGTGTGCCTAAATTATGGAATGCATTAACAATTTTTAGGAATGCCACTTAGGAATGAAACTTCTCGAGACTTAATTGTTTGGTAAAGCAGTTAACTTGTGATCATCACAGTCATTGTTTATGCAGTTTGTAATCTTTCTGCTTATTTATTGTTTTATTGATTATTGCGAGTACAACACAGTGGCTCAGTGGTTAGTGCGGTCACCTCACAGAAAGAAGGTCACTGGTTCGAGCCCAGGCTGGGTGAGTTGGCCTTTCTGTGTAGAGTTTGCATGTTCTCTTCGTGTTCACGTGGGTTTCTTCCGGGTGCTCCGGTTTCCCCAAGTCCAAATACATGCGGTATAGGTCAATTGAATAAACTAAATTGTTTGTAGTGTATGTGTGTGTGAATGTGAGAGTGTATGGGTGTTTCCCAGTACTAGGTTGCAGTTGGAAGGGCATCCGGTGTGTAAAATATATGCTGGATAAGTTGGTGGTTCATTCGAAGGAAAATGAATGAATGAATGATTATTGCAGGGCAATTTTTGGCTTGTTACTGGGATTTTATGTAAGCTTGTAATTCTGGCATTTTTATTTGTTGTAGTATATCTTGCAGCACTTTGAGTTTAAGAAAATTGCATGATAAATAAAATATATTATTAATATTATTTTTATGATTATGATGATTATTAAACTCTGTAAGTTCCATACAGTGAGTTTTACAGCTCTTTTAAATGTTCTATGAACTTATCAGGGTTGCACTTGCCCTGTTTTTTCTTTTTCTTTTCTTTTTCTGTGAATTAGGTTTGATGCATTACCTCAATTAATTAGTAATCAAAAAACTCAACCAATATTTTTCATTTTTGAGGGATAAACACAGTAATACAATGGTAAAAACATGATAAAACTGTAAATGATTTTAATCCCTCATTCACTTGTTGACCAAATCTAAACAGATTTTCCCAGAAAAATATAAAGTTATGACAGTTTTTTTGTAAAAAGTCACAAAGACTTTAGCAGGGACAAAAAAACAGACAAAACAAAACACGAAAGTTCGAAAACTTCAATGGAAGCAAGAACATCTGATATATAAAACATGATAGAATAGTAAATATTTACATAGATTGACACTTTTCCATTCCTTCCTTTAAAAAAACCCAAAACTCCAAAACATTATTTATTTGAAGTTAAATCTCTGATTTTGTTCTCTGATATTTTGGGACTGCACTTTATCTTTATGCAAACTGTGCATTGTTTCATTCATCACTAAGACCAAAGAGAAAACTCCTGGCTCTGCAAGTCTGACATAAGCTGCATTCGCTTGTGTCCATTTTTCTATCCTAGCAGCAGCTCCGCTGACTGACAGCGCTGCTTATTGTGTCAGGAATATTTAAAGTGAAATCGGCAGCTAGGGAACCGTGCACTGCGGCTGAAATCTCTCCTTCATCTCCTTGTGTTGAGAATTCTATTTGACAAATCCCATTGCACAAACACACTAAGCCTCAACCACGCACTTCACAGCGTGTCTGTGTTTCCCAGAAATTGCTTTGTGCTTCCCAGCAGGTGACAACAATAGTGGTGGCATCAGCAACCTCACACATGGCTAAGAACTGTGGAAAAAATCATTTTCGTGGCTTCACCTCAACGCCGGTCAAGGCTGGCGAAGAGCTGCTCGTGTGCTGTATGACGTTAAAGGCAAGATGAAATCAAAATGAACTCTATTAGCCTTCTAGATAAATGCTTCTGCATGAATCTTCAGTGTGCGTTATCAAGTCAAGGCAAGTCGGTTCATTTTGTGGCCATCTTGTAAACTCCTCCAGTTATTTCTAATCCTTCAAGTGCAGCTTCTTATCTGAAAAAGTTTTTTAAAGCTTACGTTCCAATAACCTGTCAACAAATAATTATGACTTCATATGATTTTCCCCCACTGCTGAATATCTAGATTCACTTGGAAATGTGTCACATTTTGACAGTGCTGTTGCGAATTTAAGAAAAATAATTAAAGTATGTCTGACGATTCAGTGTGATCTGAAAACAACCATGACATTTGGTGAGGATGAGCAGAGGCAAACAACAAAAAGAAGAACTACCTTTTTGTATTATTTAACTTTAACAGATTCTGCTTTTCCAGAAAAGCTAGTGAAGGTTTAAGTCATTGTTTAATTTCATGTATTTATTTACTTTTTTTTTTTTACCTTAAAGGGATAGTTGATAAAAAAATGAAAATGTACTCACTATTTATTCGTCTTCAAGTGGTTCCAAACCTGTATGATATTCTTTATTCTGTTGAAAACAATCATTCCTTCATTCATTTTCTTTTCGACTTAGTCCCTTTATTAATCCGGGGTCGCCACAGCGGAATGAACCGCCAACTTATCCAGCATTTGTTTGACGCAGCGGATGCCCTTCCAGCTGCAACCCTTCTCTGGGAAATATCCATACACTCTCATTCACACACACTACGAACAATTTAGCTTACCCAATTCACCTGTACTGCATATCTTTGGACTGTGGGGGAAACCGGAGCACCTGGAGGAAACCCACGCGAACACGGGGAGAACATGCAAACTCCACACAGAAATGCCAACTGACCCATCCGAGGCTCGAACCAGCGACCTTCTTGCTGTGAGGCGAGTAAAAAGAAGTTATTTTGAAGAAAGTTGAAAACCTGTAACCACTGACTTCTATGGTATATGAAAAATAAATACTTTGGAAGTCAATGGTTACTGTTTTTTTAGCTTTCTTAAAATATCAGAAGAAATGAAGTCAGATTTGGAACAAGTATTAAATGATGACAGAATGCACAGTTGTGTGTGAACTACCCCTTTAAAACACACAATTACAAATTATGTATACAATGTTTCTTGAGATTATTTAGATATTTTTTTTATTCAATCCATTTTTGAATTTCACTCAGAGATGATCATTTATCATTTGCTGAACCAGATCAGTTTGAAATGCCATGTTATGAAAGTGTTGTTGCAAACATTTAAGGAGCTTAAAAGCATATCAACAGGGCAATGTGTGATATGAAAACAGGCAAAACTCTCGAAATAGGTGTAGAGTTAACACGAAAACAGAAAATATGGCTACAAACAACATATATCAGTATTGTAGGCAGATGCTTAATTGATTTATTTTTCATTCAGTAAGCCGCCTATAACCACCTAAATTAGTGATGAAAGATCATTTCAAGTATTTTTATAGAACTAAATAAATAATTATATTAAGCTATACAGACATTTGCAGAAGAAGGGCCATGAAGGCAATTGCTCTGCAAATTCAAAAGTTCTTTTTTTCCTTGTGTCAAATAGTTGTTGATTTGGGCTGTCCAGAGATTTGCAAAGCAATGGTTAGGTTATAGTTGAGTGGAAAACCTTGGACTGGTTCACAAAAAGCAGCATCAAATATTTACCAGTTGGACTGACAGCAGTGCCTCTTAAGCAAAAGTTATTCAAAATGAGGAGATTATATTTTAGAAATGCATTAAACATTGATATACATTTGAAGGATAAAACCTGAAAGCACCACATAGGGCCGTGAGTCAAACAGGAACACATAGTTTTGTTTCATTAAGTTATATGTGATAGGTGCTCAGACTTGATTGGCTAATAGGCTACAAGACTGTAAGATGAATGTCATCATAAAATACTAAACTTGGACAAAGTGACTGATCAGTTTAACTGTTGCTGTTTTCATGTTTCTTTTCATGCTGTATGGCAACCAACTTGTCAGTTGAGTTGACAAAACTTTTGCATTTAAATAAATAATAATAATAACAACAACAGTGGGCGCCGCGGTGGCGCGTGAGTAGCACGTTCGCCTCACAGCAAGAAGGTCGCTGGTTCGATCCCCGGTTGGGGCAGGTCCCGGTTGGGCCAGTTGGCATTTCTGTGTGGAGTTTGCATGTTCTCCCCGTGGTTGCGTGGGTTTCCTCCGGGTGCTCCGGTTTCCCCCACAGTCCAAAGACATGCGGTGCAGGTGAATTGGGTAAGCTAAATTGTCCATAGTGTATGTGTGTGAATGAGAATGTATGAATGTGTTTCCCAGAGATGGGTTGTGGCTGGAAGGGCATCCGCTGCGTAAAACAAATGCCGGATAAGTTGGCGGTTGATTCCGCTGTGGCGACCCCGGATTAATAAAGGGACTAAGCCGAAAAGAAAATGAATGAATGAATAACAACAAAAAAACCCCCCCTGCATTTGTTTAAGTGTTTTAGCTGCCTTGCTAAATCTCAACACCTCTCCAAGTGAGGCATGACATGAAAATAAACTAAAATAAATCGGTTACACTTTATTTCGATGGTCCGTTTGTTAAATTTAAGTTACATTGCAACTAATTCTCATTAGGTTATAAGTAGACTGTTAGGTTGGGGTTAGGGTTAGGGTTAGTGTAAGTTGACATGTATTTGCAAAGTTTCTTATAGTCAGTTAAATGTCTGTTGAATGTCATTATCAACAGATATTAGGTAGACAGTCTACTAATACTCAAATGGACCATCAAAATAAAGTGTTACCGTAAACTATTTGTGTAAACACTGCTGTTTTGTTTTAACCACTTTTTAAGTATACTACTAAACATTTACATTACTTTCTAATTTTAGGCTAACAGGTCCAATTTTCCAACTGTGACCTCAATTTGAGAAAATTGGCATCCTGTCACAAATCAGTTAGCGATAATACTGATACTGTTTCTGAAGACCAAAAAGGTGAAAGCAGCAATAAATAGAGCACTCAATAGAGCTAGTGATGTCACTGTGAGAGGTAGGGTTAGGGGCAGGGTTAGGCATGTAAAAACATTACATACAGTCTCAGCATGCATGTCCACCTGGTCTGCAGCCAAACCAATTTCAAAAAGTATGAAAACAGTCATGACACTATTAAAAGTTGAAACAACAACAAAAAAGTTCAGTTAAAAAACAAATTGTCTTGTCATTTGCTGCTAATAGTTAATTGATAATACTAATATTGTTTTAGGTACAACGTTTTAGGGACCAAAAACGAGAAGAAGGCACTTACAGTGAGCAGAGTAAACAACAAAAAGACAAACAATTTATGTTATGTAACATTAACAGAGATGATGAAGCTAATACTGTTCATGTAAGGCCAGCAAAGTTTTAAAACCACAATCGATGAAACACCTACTACAAAAGTAGCCAAAGCGCAGAGGAATCAGCATTCAGATGGATTGGCTGACAAACAGTTTGCTGACCTGGACTTGGAGTTAAAGGAGTAGTAAAGGGTAGTGAAGACAAATGTAGAAAGTACTGTTGCTGAACTCTAGTAGAAACCATCTCGGAGAGGATCAGAAGGTCATGAAATGCGTGAGGGATGGAGTGTCAGAGTCAAGATGGCTAATCTCACTGATATAAGGCGCTTTTGCAGAGGAAGCTAACATCCATTTCCCATGAGTGCTGCACACAGGCCGTGGACTGTAAATTGCTCGAGTATTCAGTACAGCAAGTGAATTATTCCTCTTTGACAGCAATCATCAACAGCTTCACATTGACACAGCTTCAGGGGAAAAAAAACTCTGGCTGAATCAAGAGACTTTAGAGAGATCCAGTAGTTCACCAAAGAAATTTCTAATTCTCTCTTCATTTATTAATCTCATACTGTTATTAACTTGCATGATTTATTTTTGAGGGATGCTAGATGCATTAGTGGCCATATAGGTATCAACCAATAATGTTAACTGCTATGCTGGCTTGATAAGAAAATAAATGATTAGCTCATAAATTACTGATTATTTTTGCTTGAAGGTTCACTTTAAATACGGTGCATGCTAAGAGAGTTTGAGCTGAAGAATTGCAATTTGTAAATTGTGAAAAGAAAGACAATGTTTCCTTCACTGTAAAAACTGCTGGGTTTTACATAGTTCCTTCATGTTGTAACAACAGAAATTGATTAAGTGAACTTAATTGTGTTTTATAAATTTAACAAAACAATTACGTTGTCCAAAAAACCTCAGGAATTGTGTTGTTTTATATTGTCATTTAAAATAAGTAGTTTGAACAAGCTGAAAAAGTCATTTTTTGAAAGTTGATTTGAAAGAATTTAGCATTTTTCTATAATCAGGCTGATATCAAGACTGAAACTAATATCAAGATTTGTATTTATAGGCCTATCCATCGGTTATTGGCTTATTATTCTCTTTTTTGGAGCTCAATAGGTGATACATTTTTTTAAAACAAGCTTGTCGCTCTTTTTCTTACACGTATCACAAAGCAGATCTTTTCAAATGAAATGAATAGAATGCAAATCTAGGTAACACTTTATTTTGATGGTCCATTTGAGTATTAGTAGACTGTCTACTTAATATCTGTTGATACTGACGTTCAACAGACATTTAACTGACTATAAGAAACTTTGCAAGTACATGCCAACTTACACTAACCCTAACCCCAACCTAACAGTCTAATTATAATCTAATGAGAATTAGTTGCAATGTACCCTAAATTCAACAAACGGACCATCAAAATAAAGTGTGACCCAAATCTAAAAGCATCATAAATGGACATCTCATGACAACTGTCATCTACAATGGATCAGATCTTACCTCTCAAGTTGTTCATTCAGGGTGTCTTGGAGGGTGAATTGTCCACGTCACAAGATAATTTTCCATGCTTATGGAATAACTGCAAGTGATTTATAAGTAGGCAAGTGCAACTGCAAGCCATTTATAAGTATATGGATTAAAAGTCTTAATGCTGCACATGCAATAATTATCAGTTTCTTGGACAGGCTGATTGTTTAACTTCATAAGATCTCATTGTGTCAAGAGGAGTCATGAGCATTATTTAGATTCACATGTTTTTTTATTTATATATTTGTTTGTGCTGGTAGCTGATTAACCAAGAATCACATTTTCAGGTTAAATCTTCTTTAATGTTCTACTGAAGAACTCATTTGCATTTTGGATAGCCCGAGGGTGTCTAAATAAACAACAGATTTTTATTTTAGGTAAACAAAATACTCCTTCTCCATTGTAAACCACTGAGAGTGCAATGTCAACCTTGTCATGAAAAAAAAAGTTTCACCAAAATAGCGCAACCATTTCTATGTTTTTGTGTAGGCTTGTTGTGTTTGTCACATTCATAATCAACGTTTTTTCTTATAAACGCAAAAATGTCAAATAAAATAAAATCAATGATTTTTGTTCTATAGTGAGCGATCCTTTTGATTAGCGTTGTTTCCTTGGGATTGAGCAGTTTAATTCACAGAATTTCTACAAAGTATGTTGTATACTGTAAACTCGTTAACTTTTTTTGTCATATCTATAACGTGTGTTTACTGTCCTCATTTAAAATCTAAAGAAATGTTTACAGATTGCTATTTTTCTGGTCCCATAACTCTGTGGTTAGTTTTTTGAAAATATAAACAGATGTTTCAATATAATTTTAACATGTACTTTCTCTGTGAATTTATGCGGAATGACTTTAGTAGTATCATAACAAAAAAATGTATATACGAAATAAAAAGTGATACTTTTTAAACTTCTATTTAATGTTTATAATGCGAATCCAAATAGATCCAGGTTATTTGGTGAACAAAGCAAGCCTCTCATATAAAATCTCTACTAAAAGAAAGAAAATAGTACTTTACAAACTGTGTTGTAAATAAATCATATGAATATTTTCATATTAGTCAATAATATTGCTGAAATTAATTAAAAAAACGGAATAAAATATAAATTTACACACATTTACACAAGTAAATAAACAGAACCAATGATGGGCTAAAAATCTGCTGAATTCTGTGGAATCCGTGTGTGCCTACTCATGAGTCACATTTGTGAACAAATTTTTGAGAACAAATTATTTTATATTTGCATATACAAATTAGTCAGATTTGGATTCTTCTTTAGCTTGAACAGGACATTTGGTGACATTTTGTCTTCCACCTAAAAAAGTAACTCACACACATTTGGAATGGCATGAATGTGACTTAAAGGGACAAAATGTTGTTGTTTACCGAACTGATGTTTAACATCGCAAAGTGTGACATTGAAAAAATGAACATGTGACATTGGAAAAATGAACGTGTGACATTGGAAGGTGTGAAGTGGATGGAAGGCAATAATTATTTTGCTGTCACATATCTTATATAACTTAAATTGTGTACACAAGTACTTATAAACATACACAGGGAAAGAGAAAATTAACTATGGCCATTTTTGTTCCCTGCAGCAGCTGTTGTAATGGAGGTCATAACCTCTAATTAAAGTGAGGTGAATAAATGAAAAAAGCAAAGCGAATTACGTCTATGTACATGTAGGCTTACAAGAACAAGACACAGGCCAGCAAAACTCATAAGCAAATTTATGCTGACTTTCTACAGTGATTTCTCTGTTTTGAAACAAAAATCCCAGAGTGGTGCTGCTCTCATCCTTTAAAATACCACACAAAGAGACAGAAATCTGAGCTATAGGTTTTTGAGTGAAAGAATGGGAGCACACAAAGTTTTTGTGCAGTCCTAAGCCCATTTGTTTTACTGCAATTTCTCCTGTAATATGATTTTCCATACAGCTCAGAGATCTTTCAAAAGTGATGTGCGAACACACTTCCCGAGAAGGTTAAAAACTCTGGCCTTTATCTTGTGTTTCATTTATAAGCTTTTTTATTGAGATCAGTCAGAATGATAACTTGGTAAATATTAGTAGACAAGCGGCGCTTCGGAGAAACTGTTTTATAACACAGCAGCAGTGCATCTGAGAGAAGTGAAGAGAACGTCAGAGATGCTTATTGAAATTACAGTGAAATTAATTATAGATTGATTAATAATCAATCAATTAATCAGTAAACTTTAACAACAACAATAATAATAAAAACTATTATTATTATTATTATTATTATTATTATTGTTATTATTATTAGTAGTAGTAGTAGTAGTATGGATTGATAGAAATCTATACATTAATAATTATACTAATAATGATGAATAATAATAAAAGTGCAGGAGAACTGATCATTTCTGTAGATAACTGTGAACATTTTTATAGAATGATTAGAAAATAACCATAACGTATTAAATGAAATGATTCAGAATGATGGGCGACACTGTGGCGCAGTAGGTAGTGTTGTCACCTCACAGCAAGACGGTCGCTGGTTCGAGCCTGCCTAGAGATGGGTTGCAGCCGGAAGGGCATGCGCTGCATAAAACAAATGCTGGATAAGTTGGCGGTTCGTTCTGCTTTGGTGACCCCGGATTAATAAGGGACTAAGCCGAAAAGAAAATGAATGAATGAATGAATGAATGATTCAGAATGATGCATTCTGGTGTGTTCTTGTGCCATCACTGTCCTTTGCATTGAGAACCAGTACCAGAACTTCACCCCCCTTTATTTATAATATTTATCATAAATAAATATGTAAAAAAACATATTTGTATTTATTTAAAAAATAAAACATTGACTTCTAAAACAAACAAACAAACAAACAAACAAACAAAACCACATGAATGAACGAGTGAATGAATGACAATCAATAATAATTTTCAATTTCCTTAACAAATTCAATGTGGTGATGTCATTGGCCCATGAACGTTTCCTGATTATTGTCAAATTATTTTATAACTGAAATATGAGGCAATTCAATCATAACTTAACATTAAAATAGATATCACAACATCATTTATCAATATGTGGACCTTTTTGGATTCTCTGAAGCTACGGAAATTAAAAAATGTAAAACAGGAAATACATTAGGACCATTGCTATTGTTTACATGCCTCAAAATGGTCTATAAAAACAAGTAAATAGGAATTAAAAATTAAACTAACTATAGTTCGATTTTTGATAACAACAATAATAAATATAGCTGCAAGCAGCAATTATCAGGTCCAAGAAACCCAGCGGCCACACCATAAACAAAAATTCATTTATAAGTTTTTGGCAGCATGGTCTGAGCCAAATTTGGTGGCAATTGAGCTGTGGAGAGTTCAAAACAACATATTTTCAAACTAATTCAACATGGTGGACAGGAAGTCATGTCAATTAGGGATTGATAAATTATTGATAAATTGTGTATGGAATCTGCAGGACCAGTCTCATGACAATAGACAAAACTATTCAAAAGTCATTTGAGACATTTTGTATGATTTCTATTGTATTTAATTGAATTGTTTGTCAATTTTACCCAGAAGGTGGCTCTAACTGACATAGTTTTGTCAATGTCAGGTCTAGATCACACACATTAAGTTTGGTTTCAATACTTGGCGCTAGCGAGTTTGAGTTAGAGAGTTCAAATTTGTTGTGGTTGAAGATCAGACTGTCCTCTGTCAGTGTGCCAAATTTTGTGCAAATATCGTGAACAGTTCATTGGGCTCCCATAGATTCCCAAAGCGGAAGAAAAAGAGGAAGAAGCTGGAGAAATAATAAGAACCAGAACGGATATAATAGGTGCCTACAGACCTTCAGTTCTTGGCCCCTAATAACAATAACAAAATTGCAAGAGAAGGATCCTAACTTGATAATGATAATAACCATAACTTTTAGTTGCTTCTACTACAAAGAAATAAAGATCGAATGAATGAACGAATGAATAAAAACCAATCATAATTAATTAATCTTAATTTTTAGATGCATTGACATTATAAAAACTAACAAATAAATCCATCAATTCAAATAGAGGAATTATACAGTACATAAATAAAACATACCAGTATCTAATTTGATAGATGATCATAATAATATTCATTATATATTAATCAATAATGATATTCATTAAAATTCACATCATCCAGATAAATTCAAATGAAAAACAAAACAAAGAAAGAAAGAAAAGCACATGCTCGATTCATAACAAAAGTTACATAAATTTATATTTCTGCTACCATTAATTCAATATACCAACCACTGCGAGGACTTAACTTTCCCAGCGTGCATCGCAGCATAAATAAATAATGTGAGTTACTGCTTTACTGTTTACTGCGCTACAGTTTACTGCATTATTTAAACTGGTGATTGATGATTATTTTGTGAGTGGCAAAATCTTTTTTCCATAAATGCAAATCCACACGGAGGCACATACAAAACCTTATCTGAACAGAATGAAGCAAACCAAAGGAAACAAAAGGAACTAAACATTACATTGTTCAAAAAGAAGAACAACAAAGCCATAACCTTCAAAAGTACAAATAATGTGATCTTACACCAGCAGTTAGTGTAGAAAGGGTTGAAGAAAAGCCAAATAACGCACAAACAAGCTTCAACCCGAGGCTCAGATATTTTTTTCATGTCGATTTGTTGTTGTAATGTGAGATGCTCGAGCATTAACATGCTGATCAGTAAAGCTGAGAGATGGTAAAGCAGGCATTGACTGAAACAAACAGTGTCCATATCTGAACGTAATGATTCCCCCACAGGCCACAGTGCTTTGAGCTCAGCGCCAGCATTGATTTACACTGCTTCTCAATGCATTCAGAGCAGATTTTAAAAGTTCAATGTTACAAAAGAAAAGTCCTTTAATGTGAGCGACTGCAGACAAAAACTCTATTTTCATGCATCTGTCAGTTTTAAGATTCTTGCCTTTTTATGAATTGTTGTTTTTTATTCAAACCAAAAAAAACTTTTATGTATTTCTTTTGTTGAACTTTGTCTCTGTAAATTTTAAATACAACACCATTAATCCTTCAATTCAGCAGAACATAATTCATGATTTACTTTTTTTCTGTTTATTTACACTTCTGAATTGTATTATGGGATGTTGATAGGTCACATTTTATTTTGATGGTCCGTTTGTTGAATTTAAGTTACTAGTTCTTATTAGATTATAAGTAGACTGTTAGGTTGGGGTTAGGGTTAGTGTAAGTTGACATGTGCTTGCAAAGTTTCTTATAGTCAGTTAAATGTACAGTGGCCGGGAAAGGTTAACGTGCAGCAATTTAAGAAAGCACATGCAATAACAAAAAAAACACCAGCAGATTAAGAAATTCTCACAACACAAACGACGCCCAGCAAGTTATTGAAAACACAACGGAAGAAAACGCGCAGCAAGTTATTGAAAACACAACGGAAATGTTTCAAGAGGACCCAAAGACATGACCCGCCGTGACTGTTGTTCAGTGAAGTGATTGGTGGTCTTTGAAAGGTGGTTTTTAATATCCTGTTTACAGTCTAATTAATGATCAACTGAAATGTTGCGTTATTAAATAAATTAACCTCATCCGTATCTCAGCTGTGTCCGTCATATTTTTGGGTTCTCTTGAAACATTTCCGTTGTGTTTTCACCAAGTTGCTGCGCATTTTCTTCCATTGTGTTTTCACCAAGTTGCTGCACATTTTCTTCTGTTGTGTTTTCAATAACTTGCTGCGCGTTTTCTTCCGTTGTGTTTTCAATAACTTGCTGCACGTTTTCTTCCGTTGTGTTTTCAATAACTTGCTGCGCGTTTTCTTCTGTTGTGTTTTCAATAATTTGCTGCGCGTTTTCTTCCATTGTGTTTTCAATAACTTGCTGCGCATTTTCTTCCGTTGTGTTTTCACCAAGTTGCTGCGCGTTTTCTTCCGTTGTGTTTTCAATAACTTGCTGCGCGTTTTCTTCCATTGTTTTTTTTTAATAACTTGCTGCGCGTTTTCTTCTGTTGTGTTTTCAATAACTTGCTGCGCGTTTCTTCCGTTGTTTGTTGTTTGAGAATTTGTAACAGGTGTGCTGTCAAATTGATGAAGATAGTTTCTTAATCTGCTGGTGTTTTGAGTTATTGCATGTGCTTTCTTAAATTGCAGCGCGTTAAGCTCTCTTGTGAGAATTTGTAACAGGTGTGCTGTCAAATTGATGAAGACCGTTTCTTAATTTGCTGGTGTTTTTTTGTTATTGCATGTGCTTTCTTAAATTGCAGCGTGTTAACCTTTCTCGGCCACCATATAAATGTCTGTTGAATGTCAGTATTAACAGATATTAAGTAGACAGTCTACTAATACTCAAATGGACCATCAAAATAAAGGGTTACCTGTTGATATTCTTCTCTATCGACTTTTGATGATGAAAATTTTACTGTGTGTTTTATCAAAGTGACGATTACTACAGTTTGAAGCTATTTATTGTATAATAAATAATATATAGAGAATTAAGTCTGTCAAATAACAGAAAAAGTACTGGCAGTTTATTACCAGATTTCTGTATTGCAATTTACAACAACAAACCAGACAATACATCACATCAAAATATTAAAATGTCAATAAAAGTCACTTTTTCAAACTTTTCAACATAAAACATTGTTGGAGGAAATATCAATGTCCCACAATGCAGTTAAAAAGCATAAATAAAAAATAAATAAGTAAATAAATAAACAAATAAATCCAAATCACAAAATATGGAAAATTGGTAATTTACTGTATGGATATTTTTTTATTATTTCACAGTTCTATGCATATCTGTATACTGAAAGTTTTTTCAGAGAGAAATAATTCTACAACACAAAACTGTATACTGTTCTCACAGTATTTTCTAAATTATGCAATGAAAAAATAGATTTACGTAATCTCTAATATGTAAAAAACAAAACAAGTGTTTGTATGCAAATTAGCACATATTTAATCCACAAATTGCATAATCAACCATAAAATGTTAGAAATCTTGTAATACAAAACATTTACAATTCTTAATCTAATAAATCTGCTGAGGAAGTATACGGTGATGACTATTATCTAATGTTTTTACACTATTAACCTGCAGTGTCTTGTAAAACAGGCTTCATATCTGCAGTGCAGATTTTTATTTCCTGTATTTATTTATTTTTTGCAATTTAATGATTAAAAAAAGTGCAAACAATCTAAAAAATGCTCCAGTTCAGAGACATCTGTATATTTTGGTTATTAAAATGATGGTTGGATATGTGACAGGATATTTAACTGTATAAAACACTGCTTACTGAGAACGAGGCTCCAAACAAGTTCACTTTTTAAACCACATTTCAAAGGTGATCAGACAGGATTATTGGAAGTCAGGCAAACCTACGAAACATCACAGAGATCAAGAAATTCAGAGCTACTTACTACTCTTAATTGTTGTACATCAAACGCACACCAGCCAAACTCTCTAGAGCTGAATGTTGTGAGCTAATAACACGATTGCTGAATTAATAGTTGAGTTTTAGTTCAAGCTTTAGTAAGTTTGTAATTTTTAAAGTAATTTATTTCATTTAACGGTTATTTTTTAAAGTAACATAAAAGGGTAATTTTTTTGGTTTTAGTTTTTATGTTTTAAGTTATAGTTACACATTTTTTAAAATTTAGTTCATTCATTCATTTTCTTGTTGGCTTAGTCCCTTTTATTAATCCGGGGTTGCCACAGCGGAATGAACCGCCAACTTATCCAGCATTTGTTTTACGCAGCGGATGCCCTTCCAGCCGCAACCCATTACTGGGAAACATCCACACATTCTCATTCACACTCATACACTACGGACAATTTAGCTTCCCCAATTCACCTCTACCGCATGTCTTTGGACTTGTAAGAGAATCCGAAGCACCCGGAGGAAACCCACGCAACCACGTGGAGAACATGCAAACTCCACACAGAAATGCCAACTGACTCAGCAGAGGCTCAAACCAGCAACCTTCTTGCTGTGAGGCGACAGCACTACCTACTGCGCCACCGAGTTGCCCTAAAGTTTAGTTATTTATGTATAATACTTACAATTAATCTAATTAAAAATGTACTTGTACTCTCAGTGCAGCCTCAGTGGGAAGCCCTGTGCCACATGAATATCTGATGACATGACATACATATTAGTTTTAGACACTTTAATGTGTGATTTAGTTCTCAAAAATATGACATTATTTCTAGTAAAGCAGCTAACATCTTAAAAGCAGATTTAAGGCGATATTAGACCTAAAATGAAATTCTGTCATCATTTACTCACCCTTCCCCTGTTCAAAACCTATTTGAGTTTCTCACTTCTGTTGAACACAAAAGAAGATATTTCGAATAAAGCTGCAAACCTGTAACCATTGACTTCCACATTATTTGTTGTTCCTGTTATGGAAGTCAAGGGTTTTAACTTTCTTCAAAATATCTTCTTTAGTGTTCAACAGAAAAAAAACTCATAAAGGTTTGAAATCTCTCAAGAGAATGTAAAAAGTGAGTAAAATGTAATTTTTGGGTGAACTATACCTTTAACCTTTTGAGTTACACATGGATGTGTTTGCGTGTGTATGTATGTGTGCTTGTTTGCTGAATTAGGCGGCTCTACATCAAGCATGTCAATATGAGGTGAGCACTGGGTCAGAGACAGAAACATACGCCACATTAATCACCGCAGACTATGTTTACAGACTATGAAACTCTGAAATGAAGCAGATAAGGCATGCTTTATCAACAAATGAATAGCCTTTATAGTAACCCAAACACACTGTCAGTGTGCAGGACCAGACTAGTGAACTACACAAGCGTTATCGTGAGTCAAAATAAACTGTGATTAATCCTCAGACCCAGAAACCTGTGATTTCAACACCTCCAGTTCACAAACAAGCATGAAGGAGTAGATCTATGACACTTAATTACCTTCTCACACAGGTTAAAGGAGGTGATAGAGAAAAGTTCTCCTCAGGATAGCAGCTTCTTCATGCTTAATAAATACAACACAAAGAGCCAACCCCAAGCGGCACCCTAAAATCTTGCGTTATTCCTTTGGTCCAGCCTTAAACGGTACACTTCATGTGCACTTGTGGTCTTGCAGAATAACAATGATCACAGATAATGCATTAAAATTGGATTTGTGTATTGGATTGGATCTGCTTAGGCTTTTGGATTGGCGGTCCTTCACTGCTGACATCAGTTTAATGACTGATGTGCAAAAAGTAAGCCCCGCCCCCTTCTAAATATTCTCTTTCAGTTAAAAGTACACCAGCGTACTGAAATAGAAGTCTCAGCAACTTCCCCATCGTAAAAACTTTAAGTTTCACAAAAATCTAGGGTGTCCTGTTCCTGTTAATTATTCAAAAGGGTGATGTCCAATAAAGTTGACATAAAATCAAAATGTAGTCTTCGTATATATATATATATATATATATATATATATATATATATATATATATGTACATACATAGTAGTGCTTGTTATAAACAATATATCTGGGCACTTCATTATTTTGTTAAAATTAATTTGCTTAATCTTTTATCAATTCCCAAAACCTTTCATCCCCGCTCGAAATGTCTTCACTTCTGGTCACATGGAATGCCTTTTGGACGGGGCCATCAGTGTGTTTGCTTTTGTCCATTCATCAGTAGTCCTCCACTTCCAATGATCCAACCAGTTCCTAAAGCATGCATCACCCTACATTTTCATTTTTTTGCCAATTTTAGGACCGTTTCAATCTGATATATGTCACTATATGGGAAAAAGGACAATCTTAACTTCTATTTCATGCTGACTTTGAGTTCGCAAGACCATAGGGCGTCCCATTCAACATCACAGCTTTCATGGTGCACCCTTTGTAGCTGCCATGAGCCTTTGATAAGCACATCTGCTCAACTGAGGTTAGATGAGGGCAGAATTCTACCCAGACAAAGCTGCATTATGTCAAAATACTGTGGAGTCGGAGGAAGACTTCAAGGAAATAGGTTGGCAGTTTTGAACTGGGCATTTGTATGAACCTGTGGACGTGCAATGGGTCCCATGTGTGTCGGTCTATTTATCCTTCAAGACTTTAGGGTGTTCCATTCATCATTTTAGCTTTTAAAAGTGTGCTCCTCAGTTGAGAGTGTGCCGTTTGTGGTCACTATGAGCCTTCATTGAACACATTTGCTGAGCTAACACATGCACTTGAGGTCTTCTTTACTTAGAATGGCTGCTTAAGCGCTGTGGTCTATATGTGGGTCCTAATGCCCCAGTCGCTTGGGGAGAAATTAAGCTTTTTTTAAACAAAACTTCTATTCAATTTGACAGTTGAGTCACTGTTTTAAAGTGTTTTTAAAATGCTTTTCCAATCTTCTATTGTACAATTTTGGTGAGCCTGTGCGAATTGTAGCCTTAGTTTCCTGTTCTTAGCTGACAGGAATCCCAGTAGATCAGCAGTTTCTGAAAAGCTCGGATTAGCCCGTCTAGTACCAACAACCATGACACGTTCAAAGTCACTTAAATCACCTTTCTTCCCCATTCTGATGTTCGGTTTGAACTGCAGCTGATTGTATTGACCATGTCTACATGCCTAAATGCGTTAAGTTGCTGCCATGTGATTGGCTGATTAGAAATTTGTGTTGAGCAGTTAGACTGGTGTACCTAATAAAGTGGCCGGTGAGTGTAAACGCAAGAAATATTCAAGAAAAAACATGCACTCAGTGTATTGTCCAATACAATTAAACATTAAGTGTTAAGTGTTAAGGCTTATATTGTTTGTTCCATTGTGGGCTCAGATAACAGGACCACACGAGTGTGTTTACTAATAATATTCCTTTTAGTTTTACAAATGTGTCTAATAAACTGTCTAATAAATTGTCGATAAACTTGTAAATCTTTTTCAAAACGAATTCAAATCTATAAAACCTGTTCAGTGACTCCCCAATCTACAGCCATTAAAACTCCCACAGCACTTCTCATAAAGTGTAGGGCTGTAACCCCAGTGTCTTAGCCAATTTCCCTCAATCGGCCCTTACTCATCAAGCCTCCTAATAGTCTCTATCCACTGAATTGGCTCTATCACTGTCTCTCCTCTCCACCTGCAGCTGGTGTGTGGTGAGCACACTGGCACTGTTGTCCTGTGGCTGCTGTCCATTCATCTCAGTGGATGCTGAGGAGAGAGAGGGCTATGAGGGAGCTCATGTGATTATAAAGCTTTGCGTTTATGGCAAAACACAGAAAAAAGCCCTATAGAAATTCATTCGTCCATTTATTCATTCATTCATTGTGACATTTTGGTCTGGGGCTGTGTGCACTTGCAGTCTAGTGGATATACAATCTACCTATGTGAGTCTATGAGATTGTAAAATGTCATCATTTGATCTTTCAGAACAGTGCTCACATGTGTCCCCTTTAAGTTCTATGTGCCCTACATGCATTTGTTCAATGCAGAAGCTCAAACCCAAATGGCACTTTAAATACAACAAAGTGTACTGTTTAGGATTTCAACAGGAATGTCATTTTCCAAGATTTTTGGATGTCATTCGGGATTGTCAATGTTGAAGATACACACTTTTCCTAGGGGAAAAAATGTTTCTCCACCACCTTCTTTATCCTGCGTTAAAAGTTAATCAAGTGTCACAGATTTACTTACACATGCTGCTGTAGGAACTGCAGCTGTTAAAATCACAGGTTGTTGGGTCTGAGGATTTATCACAGTTTATTCTGACTCATGATAAATATCTCATGCACATGTCGAAACCCACACTGAGGTGAGTTTAACCCTTTTGTACTGTTCACAGTGGTGGAAAGAGTACTGAAAAATCATACTCAAGTAAAAGAACCATTACTTGCCTAAAATGTAGTGCAAGTAAAGTAAAAGTATCTGTTGTAAATATTACTCAAAGTATGTGTAAAAAGTAGCCCTTTCAAAGAGTAGTGAGTATTGAGCATTATGCTGTAAAAAAACGAATGCATTTGTGGATGTGTGTGAACGGAACATTCTGTAGTGCATTTAGTTTTTGCTCAGCAGGCACACAACGTTATAAGGCATTAATATTAGGTTAGATTTAGGTTGTGACGTCAGGTGATCAAAATTCAACGTCTGGCCAGCATCTAAGCACAATGTTGTTTTGATGTCCAACAATGATATTTGGTTGATTTTAGGTTGTGTTTGAAAGTGTCCAAAATTCAGACTTAAACCAACATCATATTAATGACAAATACTGACATTTATTCGTCAAGTATGACAACTAAAATCCAACATCTGATAGACGTCATAGTGGTAAGTCCACACAACATCAAGCTGTAACATCATTAGACGTTGATATTTGGTTGATTTTACTGTAGGTTGGACGTTGGACACTGACATCGGCCTGACGTTGAGGTCTGACGTCAACCCGATTTTCATTTTCAAACAAAATGCATCGTCCTCATGACATTGGGCTACATAATCAACCTGACGTCTTGTTGCCGTCTTGTGCCTGCTGGTTGTTTAAGGCCATTTCGGTCATCATAATAAACATCCGTCATCTTCTCATCAGTGACATGCATGTGAACAGTCTTTGGGTCAATGAACGTAAAGATTTTAGACATCTTCTTAGACACTTTAAACGCTTCCAAACAGTTTGCCGCTATTATAAATCGCCATGTCTTGAGGTCGTTCATTATGATGCGATTTTCCTTCTATCATTGGAAAGGAATCACAGGACAATTTTTTCTAATCCCCATATACAAGAAAAAAAAAAGTAGTGACTGCAGGTTGAAGGAAAGTAGTGGAGTAAAAGTACCAATACTGCATTAAAAATGTACTTAAGGGAAAGTAAAAGTACACATTTTTAAAACTACTTAGTAAATTACAATTCCTGAGAAGAACTACTCAATTACAGTAGCTTGAGTATCTGTAATTTGTTACTTTACTGACTTACCACTTTACCACCACTGACTGTTGAGGATGTTTTCATCCACTCCGGGGTGATTTTGCGTCTTAGTTTGACCATAACCTTTTCCGTGTTTCAGCTAGCAGAATGATTTTTGGTGACAAAACTTATTTAGACACATATTTTGAAAAAATGCTTTAAATAAAAAAAAAACCTCAACACACTCTTGGCAAAGTAAACAAAAAAGTAAATTGTTATATTCAGGACGAAAACATCCACTTAATAAACTGCTCTTAAAAATACATCAGATAAATATATAATAAATTTTTTTTGCAGACATCTGTTACCCAACCTCAGTCCTGAACAAAACTACTAATTGCTTTGAAAAAACACACAAAATGATGGAATTTCAATATAAAAAGTAACCGTGGATTGTTTTTTTTTAAACCTTTAATCACAGTTTAGGACATGTGAAACAACATTGCTTTTGATGCATTGTTTTTGATTGATTTTCATTTTTTGGTAACACTTTGTGTAAAACATTGTGTTTTCATACTTTGTTAAGGATTCATTTTTCATTACTAAATTACAATTTCATTACTAAGTACAATTATTAAGCACATTATAAATGTACTTATAAGTCAAGAATAGAGCATTTGTAGCTGCAGGTATAAACTGCTTACTAATGCCTATTAATGCAGAGTTAATAATTAACAAATATTGAATTCACTATTTGCTAATGCTTCATAGATGATTCATAGCGTGCAGTTATTGCAAAGTGTAACCCATTTTTTTCTCCCTAATTTACTATTGGTGGCTGTTTTTCCACCATTGCCTTCCATTATATTCACATTTTTTTATTACTAACATGACACATAATTATGCATTTTTGATAGTGGTTTTCCCTGTGGGGAAGAGATAAAATTGTGTCTGTAAAAATCAAAATATGCATCTGAGCTCTCAGAACTACAAGAAGTAAATAAAAACAAAGACTGTGTATTTATGCATCATCAAATGTGCTTATAATGGAAATCAATGAGGCAAAACAGCCATCAACAGTAAATTTGGGAGAAAAAATGAAAATCTAACAATGCATCATAGCCAATGTTGTTAGTAATTGTTCACATGTCCAAGACTGTAAAAAAGGTTAAAAAAACCAAGTCCACAATTACTTTTTATATTGAAAATTCGTCATTTTTTGTTTTTTCCCCACCAAATCACTGACATCATTTGTGAACTTGGCAATTAAAGCTTGAATCCTGTAATTTTTAAAAACATTTAGTAGTTTTGATCAGGACTATTGTTGATTAACTGGTTTATGTAAAAAAAAAAAAAAAAAACAATTATCTGATGCATTTTTAAAACAGTTTAATTCAGTAGATATTTTCATCATGAACATAACAAAATGGTGGTAAATTTGAACAGTGCACAAGGGTTAAAGCAGACTTACTAAACAGCCAAAGTGGCATTACGCAAAAGTGGAGACTCAGCTTGTCTATTGGTTTAGATTTGGAATAAGAACCATACTGTACTTTCATGACTCCTGCAGAGTTAGCCTTAGTGGTACCCTGGCAGAAGTGTATATTGAGAGAAAATAGTGGACCATAAACTGAGCACACTGTTAAAATGCTACAGTGTAATGCACTGTAGAAAGATCATAAGTTCATAGGTATGTTATTTGTGATTATTCCATAGTCTACAAGTTTCTACAAGTGGCAACTTGTCAATACTGGGCACCACCTACAGTAGATTAAGTAATCCAAAGTATTACAAGCTACTGAGCTAAATCTGCTCTCTGATTGGTTCACACCAGATGCTCAACTTTTGTTTGTAGTTTAGCAACATAGTTTCTATTATTCATAGATTTTTTGAATGTATATTTTGGCCTCAAATGACTGGGCAATTCTTGAAGAATCTCTTTCTCACTCTGAAGCTGGTTGGCCAGTTCTGAGAGATTATTATTCATTAACAAATTTCTATTAGTTGCTAATTTCATTATTCATCTCAGGCCCTGTCCACACAAACATCTTTTTCTACACGGTTTGGATGTCTGTTGCTTACATACTGTAACACACTTTTGTGAAATGGATGGTGTGCCATGTTGACAGCCAACTAGAACTGATAATAACCCTTTTTGAGGCTTCTGATTGGCCAACATGATTTTAAAGTTAGGATTAAATTGCCACCTGTTGCTTTAGCATGCCCTTGACAGCGCTTTTAAAAAGGGTGTTTTTGCTTTTTCATGTGAATTATACTTTTTTAACCGTGATTGTGGACAAAATTGTTTTGGAAAATTGTTTGTAGCGACGTGGTAAGGGACTGAATTTTTTCCCCTCTAGAAATCACATAACACACTTACATTTCTGTTTTTTCCTACTGGGTTTGATTATATGTCAAAGATGACATCTGATGTTTGTAAATGTAAATTCAAAATTTCTGTCATGTCACATATATACAGTGCATTCCAAATGTGATATATTGAACTCTGAAAGGCACATCAAAGTGAAAAACAATCATGGCCACCATACTGAAGTGCCATTCCAAGCAGAAGTGCTCAAAACAGGCCACTTTAAAGGGTTCTTCAAAATGAAGGATTTCAAAGGGTACAACCAATGGACACTTTGGGCCCCTATGGTTTTTTGCGGAGGTGTTGAACAAGGCTTTCCATTCAGAAGGGCTCACCTCTGTGCTCTGATTTATTCTAAACTGTCAGTACGGCCTTCTAGGAGATTGGGACATATGAGGGATGAGCCCTTCTGAATGGATAATGCTGATAGCTTCAAATACAGCAATTTCGTAGCTCGTAGTGGTTATTGATAATGTCAAGCTGTAAATATGCTGAAAGTCAAATTTCTCGTATTTTGTTTAAAGACTTTTTGTCCCTTGACAACGTGGCACGGTAGCTCAATGGTTAACCATGTCGCCTTACAGCAAGAAGGTCACTGGTTCAAGTCCCTGCTGGGCCAGTTGACATATCTGAGAGAAGTTTGCATGTTTTCCCCGTGTTCGTGTGGGTTTCCTCCGGGTGCTCCGGTTTCCCCCACAGTCCAAAGACATGCAGTATAAGTGAATTGACTAAATTGGCTGTAGTGTGAATGTGAGAGTGTATGGGTGTTTCCCAGTACTGAGTTGTGGCTGGAGGGACATCCGCTGCGTGAAACATATGCTGGAATAGTTGGCGGTTCATTCAGCTGTGGCAGCCACTGAAATAGAGACTAAGCCGAAGGAAAACGAATGATTGGCCCTTGATTACGGAAGCGTAGAGCAGCCACCCAGGTAAAAAAAAAATCTAAGCTTTTGTACAATATACTTTTCATGTTCTTACAATATAATATCACGTTTGTCTTACAATATAATATCAATATAATTTCACAAAAGTGATATTACATTGTAAGAACGTGATAGTGTAACATCCCCAGCTCGTCACTCCTCATCCCCAGCTCGTCACTCCTCATCAGCCAGATCACATCCCAGCCGTGAGCAATCCCCTGCCTATTAATCACACACCTGCAAGCATTCCCGGTTCACTATATAGTCTCCCTGCATTCACTCCCTCACTGTCGAGTATCATCAATGGACACGATCTCCTTAGCCTGCTCCTCTCCCAGTCTCGGACGCTCTCCTGTGCTCCCAACGACTTACCAAAGCCTTCATCGAACTCCACAAAGGGAAGTGACTCTCATATACTCTCAGTCTATGTTCTCGTCTCACTCTTCTGCCTGGATCCCCAGCCCTTCTTCCTCATCCCCTCAATGCCGTCATCATCGACTGTCTGCTCATTAGTTTGTAAATAAAAGACTTACTTTTGTACGCTTGACTCTACCTCCTTCTTCAAATCGTGACAGATAGTATATTGTACAAACGTGATATTATATTGTAAGAACGTGATAGTATATTGTACAAACAAGATATTATATTGTAAGAACGTGAAAAGTATATCGTACAAACGTGATGAAGCTCATATTTTTTTTTACCTGGGTGGCAGCTTTACGCTTCCGTACTTGATAGCCTTCCATAATAAACGCAATGAAACAAATGGCTTACTGCTCATCAGTTCAAGAGTAAACTCAATGCGTTTTGAGCACATCTCACTGGACATTTCAATTATGAAAGTGTCACAAATCATGAAAGAGGTCAATATTTGCAATAAGGCATTAGCCAATTCAAGCACGTAACACTTCATAAATCGCACACACTGAGCTATATGAAGCAATTTTAATTTATGCACATAAAACAAGCAAACAAAGTTTTACAAGTAGAAAAGAATTAGTAGAAATCGGAAAAGTGGATTCCCAAGCACCTCTTCCAAGATGGATGGATGGTTAAGTTCATAAGTGAATTGATTCAGAAGTCTGAAAATAAAATAAAGCTGAAATAGCAGTTTTTGTGCTGTAAAGCAGTTTGTTTTTTATATATAATACTTGTCTTCTCGTTAAATCTACTGAAACAACTAAACAAATAGAAACATGTTGATAATATTCAAATGATCAATGTTTTACATAAACGGGTCCTGTAGCGTTTCACATTCTCTCTGGTTTTTTTTGTTTTTTGCAGACCTCACACCACATAAAGACGAATGTTAATATGACAAGTCTCGCCTGGGCGACTGAACAGGGTTACTTTGAAACACTTTTTCTTCAGAATAGACTCATCTATAAAAGCTACAGACAAATGCGTCATGAAAAGAGTTTTGTACAACAACAACAACATAAAAAAACCAAACAAACTAAAAACAAAACACAGAGATTCCCACCACTGCTAAGAGCTCGAATAACAAGTGCCCCATATTGAGAGATACATGAACACATTCTTTGTTATCTACACATGGGTTGTGTGTGTGTGTGTGTGTCTGTTGTGGCTAAACCTCATTTTAGGGCAGGCTGATGCACTGGAGACCACTGTAGGTCCTCAGTGAGGCACAGGGGCTTCTGATTCGGCACAGGAAACAAGGCTCCACCCACTTATGATGCAGGCCACGCCCACAAACACTGGAATGCAACCAACCATGCAAATAAATGAAGCGACGCTTAAAGAAAAAACACAGTAGATGAGAATCATGCAAAGCGTCCGTGTGTCATCTCTACAGCAAGAGTTCACCAGCGGTTGAATCAAATCGCCTGAGTTCAATTTCATTCAGGGATGTCCACAACTGGAAAGCATGATGTCCTTGTTAACTCTGAAAACGGCTCTGTACAGCGTTATTGGCCTTTGATGGTGAAATGGTCCCACATAAAATGTCTTTTTTATTTATCCGGGTGAAGAAAAAGAGGCAAAGAAAATATCACTAGGTGCTGAAGATGGTGGTGTAGATGACTGGAATCACAGATCCAGCTTTAAAAGTCGTCGTATGTGTTGACGTCAGTGAAATATGCGTTGGTATATGTTTTTCCTGCTAGCTGAGGGTTGAAATACTTATTTCTTTCCTCCAGGATCAAGTTATTCTTATTGAAAGCCTGTGAATGAGAGACAGAAGAAAGTGTTGTCAGAGATTAAAAATGAAACAGGAATGAAGAATGCTTGATTTTTCTTTTTTTGCATGGATGAACAGTCAGACTGTATTGGGGTTGTGGATCTGGGCAAAGAAATCAAATCACAAATCACTTGAAAAATGGAACAAAAGTCTTATTTTGTGGCTGAATGATGGTCAAACCATGGAGAGGGTTTAACAAAAGACTGATCCGCTTGGTTAAAAATACACAATGAACTTAAAACATTGGCCAGAAAAGATCATTCGCAGGATAATAAAAGTGCAGTCAAAAAACAGAGCAGTCAAAATTTCATAGCATCAATGCAGATGGAAATGGCTAACGAAACAAAGCTTTTCATTCCTTTTTGGGATTGTTTCTGCCACCCATACCTAAAATATATATTAAAATAATCAACGTTTTTATTATTAGTTTAGTAAACATGTTTTAAATGATTAAACATTCAAGACACAGATCATTAATATTAATAGGTTAAAAATAAAGTCACACTTTACAATAAGGTTTATAGTTCATGTTTTTACTAACTACTAAGTATGAACAATAGCATTTATTAACCATAGTTCAATATTTACTAATGCCCTATTAAAATCCAAATTCATGCTTGTTAACATTAGTTAATGCACTGTTAGTTAAGGAACCAATAATAAATCACTGTAATTTCATTAAGTAATGTTAACTAACATGAACAAATACTGTAATAAATATACTGTTCATTGTTTGTTAATGTTAATTAATACAATCTTATCGTAAAATGTTAATAAAAATATAAACGTTTTAAATGTTTATTAAGATAATGGATTAAAACAAGATATAAGAGAGTGTCTATAAACATATTGTAAAATAATATACACATAAATTACATGTCTATTCTTTAATGTATATAATATACTGAAATATTCAGTCTTGCTTCGATGATTCATAATGATGAATGTTTTATAATGAATTAAAAAAAGACAAAACTTTGTGCAGAAATCTCTTCTATAACTCTGAAGAACACTAAGCTGAATGTGAGCTCACTGTGGGGTGGCAATAACAAGAATGGAAAAATAATAATTCAGAAGAAAACAATAATCCGATTTACAAGGCATGAAAATAAAAGAGACAGAAAAAAAAAGCATGCTACAAAATGGTCGTAGACACAGCCATAATAACGACACTAAAATTACACTGCCTTCTCACAAGCATGAGTATCTTTCTCTGCGAGATGATGGGAAATGCTGGTGAGCAATGCAGACAGAAAGAATGGACGATCACACCTGCCACGTACACGAGGGTCAGGGGAAGGAGAAGGGATTCGCGAGGGGTCTGAGAGTCAGAGGAGAGGATGGGAATGCCGGTCAAGAGTTAGTAGAAAATCTCCAGGCCTCGCGCTACACCCGTGTTAGAAGACAAAGGCTGGCAAATGTGGTGCTCGTCCAAAGGCAAGAGAACGGAAACATCAGGCTGAAAAGAGGAATGAAGCACAATCATCCTCAGAGCAGCAGGAGGAACTACGCTGTCCACTATACGTGACGTTATCCTTTAAGTCAACATGAAATACCGTAGTAATCCATTATACTTCATGTAATGTGATGATTTTTGAAAGGAAAGAGAAATAAGTTTTGATTTTATCCCTCAGGCTGCCGCATTTCAGAATGTTTTATAAACACCAAATCTTTTAATCTAGAATTTGTGCTATTTTAACTGTCAAAATCACATAAAAGCATTGCAACTTTCTTATTGCTATTCATCATGTCAACAATTTGATTCCATAAAGGGATAGTTCACCGAAATGTGAATATTTCTGAATTTTTATTCTAAACATTCACACAACCAAGCACATCAGAAGCTCTGCTTACATCTGGTGTTAAAGGGATAGTTCACCCAAAAAAGACAACTTGCTCTTAATTTATTTAAATAAATTTTTCTTCAGTAGGACAGATTTTATCTGAATTTTTGGTCCTTGGAAGTAAAATAATGTTCATTTTCTTGCAGAGACTGATCCTTTCATTCAATTAAGACCTCAATGTACCAGCAGAAGGCTGCATTTACACTGCATGGGTCAAGGGACCAAATTCCAATTTTTTCTCCTATGTGGCACAGATAGGATATGGCCCATGTATGTGTAAGCAGGAAATCTCAGCTTATTCATATCCGATTCAGGCCTTGTTCGTATGTGGAAATTTATCCGATATGAATCACAACCATGCCCTCGTGTCTGCAGTGAAAGCAGGTAGATCGGATTTAAAACTGTAGCGAATGACGTCAATTCAGACGCTTTCATTTCTGAACAGACTTCAGCTGAGTCCCAAACCTTAAATCTTATACACTCTTAAAAAAAAAGGTTCTTCAGTGGTTCTTCAGTAGTTCTTTACGGTATTTGAGGTGCTATTTAGCACTTTTACTGTGTAAAGAACCTTTAAAGCACCATAAAGGTTCTTCAGTGGTTCTTCAGTGGTTCTTTAAGGTGGTCAGGGTGCTATATAGCACTTTTACTGTGTAAAGAACCTTTAAAGCACCATAAAGGTTTTTCAGTGGTTCTTTGGGGGGTTAAAGTGCTATATAGCACCACTACTACTGGTAAGCACTTGTTCTTATAGCCAATTCTCATAACTCTTATGCCGGTTTTATTTGCGGAAAGGGTAAAGTAACATTATGAGCACCTTAAAATATAGGTGCTATATAGCACCACTTCACAAAAGTACTATATAGCACCTATTTTTTTAAGGTGCTGAATAGCACCAAAAAAGGTTCCCCCTCATTACGACCTAAGAACCAGTTTTGGTGCTATTTAGCACCTTTTTTTTTTTAGAGTGTATACTATGACAAAAAAGCTTTACACTGTCATATAGCTTAAATATTTAAGGATGTTAATGAGAGAGCATGAGCACATCATCCACCTTGTAAACAATATAAACTAAAATTAAAACTATTGCATACAAATGTCTGTATATCATGCTATGGACATGACATTAAAATCCCTACTGCTTTAAAAACCTTTTTGTCATAAACTAATGTATACAGAAAAATAACTTCAAATGTAGCCCTGCAAACAGATTAAGAATGGAGAAATTAGCGCTCTTTTATTATCAGCTGTAAGTCAGCGCCCACTCTTTTTTTCCTGTTCATTGAGCCTTTTGCCTTGTGCCGTGTAAATGCAGGCCATCAGATATGAGTGACTTTTATATTGATGTACGCTGGTCAACAACAACAAAAAAAACTGCTAAAGTCACAAAATCGACCATCAAGTGTAAATGCAGCCTAAAAGTTTTGACTAAACAGCCATTGACCACAAACCACAGTTTCAGATAAAAATGTTTGTTATTTTTTTTTTAAATAGAAAATGTCACCTATATCTTGGATGGCTTGAGAGTGCGCTAGTTAACAGAATATTTTATTTTTTGGGTTAATAGCCCCTTAAGATTTAATATAAAAGCATTTTGGTCAAGGGAGACATGTTCTCATTTACACAAGCCATTTTAATATGTCTTTTTTGATGTCTTTATGGATAGGAGAATGTGTAAGCTTTTTCTGGTCTCTTGACCACCTACTGTGAAATTAGTTCACATGATTTACATATAAACGTGAAAGCAATCATGACTGAACTGATTTCCGCTATGACAGTCACAAAACACTGCTGACAGGGTTAGTATTAAAATCAGGACTGGTAAGAAAACAACATACTTTTTCTACCTTCATAATAAACGTACAGTTTCTTTCGACAAAGTTTATTCATGTCTGGCTATTGCGATTCAACCACACATTGAGTAATGTTTGACAATAAAGCTGCACAATTAAATCGATTTAAAAATGTAAAAAATTATGGAGCCAGATCAGTCCCAAAACAACAGCATGTGTGATCTAATTTATAAAATCTCATTTGTAAATTCGTAAGTACAAAATTCAATTTGTAAATTCAAAACATAATTCATAAATACACAATTTGTGAATTTGTGAAGTATTTTTGCCAAATGAATTAGTGTATATTAATTGTATTTTGAATTTGTGTATTTATGAATCATGTTTTGAATTTACAAATTGAATTTTGTACTTACGAATTGGATTTGTGCATTTTTGAATTGTGTTTTGAATGCATGAATTGGATTTGTGTATTTTTGAATCACTTTTTGAATTTATAAATTGGAATTGTGTTTTTTTGAATCGCGTTTTGAATTCATGAAT
>CAIGQQ010025910.1:2816-34641 GCA_903798035.1 Danio albolineatus | reverse complement strand
GCGAGTGTGTGTGTCCGCCATGTTTGCTTGGACACAAACAAATCAACGGATAGGCTACTTTATTAGAGATGTACGAATATGCGTTCGATAATACAATTCCTATAAGCAGGGCCGGATTAACCAATGGACATTATGGGCACAGGTCGATTTCTGAGTGCATTTTCATTTCATACAATTACAACACTGAGGCAGAGCAGTAAAGATTTTATTGACAGTGGGATTAATTTCTGCACAGACTAATAAGAAAACTACAGCTATAATTTAACTATTTATTATTGTTTAAAATGATGATGATGACAAACATAAAATATTAGTTTTTTTCTAAATATACTAAATGTCCTAAAAGCTTGGACGGGATGGTGGAATTTTTTTCCTTTTTCAAAACCTAAAACCCAAAGGGCGAAATGCCAGCGTGGATCAAACTCTGTGATTTTCCACCCCATTAAAGGCTTCTTTCTTGTCATGTAGTTAATAACAAAAGATATGTGTTTTTGGGTGTGAGACGTAAGAAAGTTGTCTGCGATTCTTCCTATTTTGAAGTCATGCAGTGTGAAACTCCCTGTCGCCGATCCATCTTGCAGTGTAAACAAAGCAGCGACAGAACACTAGCCCAGATAATCATGCAGTGTGAACACATCTGTGACACAACTACTTTGAAAATCATGCAGTCTGAACTCGGCATTGGAAACGTGTTCGAGTTGCATGCGCCTCTGATGTCACGCTGACGTGCACCAAAAAACTCTCGCGACGTTGAGGCGGGTGTCTCGGATTAAGCAGCCGGCTGCAGCTCTCAAACGACTGCGTTTACCAGTCAATCATTCTTTAAGTTTTAATTCTTTAAGATTGTGCTGCGCTCTCTGTAATCTGCGCATTTAGAGTCACAGCAGTGGGCCTCACTGAGTCTCACTGTACCCTCAACGCGAGGTGTGTGTGTGTGTGTGTGTGTGTGTGTGCGTGTGTGTGTGTGTGCAGTGGCGGCTGTAGTAATTTTTTTTAAAGGAATAATATGCACAGTTTCGCTATTACTGACATTATCAATGAAGGTTATGCAGCCATTCCGTTTATTATACGGATCATGGCTTCCACGCCAAACAAGTAGATTAAATTATATTTTATTCTCCTTATTACTTTTGTTTTATTTCAAATAAAACAAATCTTTAAAGTTTTTATTTTTCATTATTCATACATAGTAGATATTGAAAAGGGGGAGGCCAAAAGGAGATTCTTATTTTGACTGGTTAATCATATGTCCCTCCTCAAGCTTCATGTTTCATACAGATATGGCTTTTGAGAGCGTGCGTTTTTTCACCCGCAGTACTGCAATTCGTCATGCAGAGTCACACAGAATACGGCGGTATTAAAAGCCAGCTTTTCATTAAAAAAAAAACATGTCTGTGCTTTACGCAATAGCCACCAGGTGGCGCAAGGAACAACCGCCTTTCCATTGTCATGCTGCATGCGTCAAAAACACGTTTACAAAACCTAATATTGGCAAGTAAAGGGTTTTCAAATTATAAGTAAATATTAATTAAATGCACAATGTAGACAGTGTTTACACATATATAAACACAATGGCTGTTTCAACGTATCTAGAGCTGTATGCCTTTACCAATGAACACTCGCGCGCATTCAGTCGTTTCCTAATGACATAAAGCGCACCGCGCTTCTCTTTTTCTTGTCAACATAAAGGCAGTGCGGTGCGCCTCACGCTTTTGGAACTGAAAGGTGCGCTCAGAGTGATCAGCCCCTGATGTGCAGCATATTTAATAAATCGCGGGACGGTATCGTGCAACCACACGTGCCGACAACACGTTTGCCAAAGAAGCAAAGAATATTGCAGATTGACACAGACGAGTTGCCAAACCTGCGCTGATGCTGATCGCCTCCGTCCTGGGATCTGCGTCATAAACTCAACAAATAGGCTATAGTTTTGATAATTTACTGTACAACTAACAAACCAGCCTTGTTACATTTAGAAAATTACAGTTATTAATAGCTAGTTATTATATAACATACATTTTTACAATAGCCTATGAACCGCAAGTGAGACGGAGGAAAGAAGTCATAATCATAAGACAATCTTTAAACTAATGACTTATGTTAAAAATGTTGACAAGGGTTTTGTAATATTATACTAACAGCGGAGCATTAATTAATGCATATTCAATGCGATCGATTCGAGGTAGCCTGATATTTTTATTTGATGGAAGAAAAGAACATGAAACAGCATATGCCGCTTCTTAAAAAGGATTCAGTCAGTGTTTTCGTTTTTTAATCTAAATTTTTCATTTAAATGAAAAATATCTAGGGTAGGACTATCTATTTTATTCTTTTTATTTTGTTTATTCTATTAGTTTAGTTTATTTATTTCTATGCTGTTGGAAACACTGCAGGTGCGTGAAGATGCTCTGTTATGTTCTGTAAACAAATCAGTATTTTAAAATGCAATATTTAATGTCAGACACAAAATAGACACGTCCATTTTTTTTTTCAATAAACAATAATTTAATATTAATCTGACCAGTTACCAAACAGTTTGTGTTTTGGCATTGTTGACGCATTAGCGGACTTTTTTTTTTAAGCACTTCACTCAGATGTTATTCGTTCTTCTGTTTTATTTAGAAAATAACTGACCAGCAAAACTATTTAAACTATAGACAAACTATACGAAATTCGTTTTTAAAATATATTTTTTTCTAGCAGAAATTTACTAATTATATTTTTGATTAGAGCCCGTCCACTGCTCAACTGTGCTATGGAGGATTTTCGGTCAGTGGAAAGTAAGGATTTAATTAATGCTTCACTAATGGTTGTAGCATATCACAATCTTCTGACATATATTTGCAATTTTTTAAGATGCCATAATTATAAAGATTAGGTCTTGAGCGTCTGATGTTTCCTGGGTGCTGATGTGCTTTTACTACATATACATTTCAAAGAAATATATAAAAAGGAAACGAATTATGTCATAATAAATGCCCTTAAATAATGTAACCTTTGACAGTCAGCATCTGTGTTTTGAGATGATGCGGGGGAAGGAGGCGGGCAGTGCTGGATTTGTGCGTACCGCAGGCCCCTTGGACTTAAATATTGTGCATAACCAATTGGCTCATCGTTTAAAGTGGTCACTATTTGAAAAGTTGACCAGACCTTTCCTCTTTCGTTTTTTACAGTTTCACGTGGTTAGAAATCTCTGTAGGCAAGGCATCACTGCCGCTTCTGGACGGCGCGCATTAGATGTCATTAAAAAATTTTGACGTTTTTTTTATGAAGCAGGCCCGAAGCCCGATATGCGCGCTAGCTAGGAAAATAGGCCCGAAGCCCGGCCCGAGGGGCACAAAAAAGTCGGGCCCCGACGAGCTCGGGCTCAAATGCAGGGCTCTATTCGAAAAGTAGCAAAACCAACTACAAAGTCTGAGTTGGTTGCTGCCATAAAAAAAATTCTGGTTTGAGGAACTTACATCAACAGCGTGCAACAAGTACATAAACAGACTGTTTAAAGTTCTCCCAGCTGTGGTGGAGCGTAATGGTGGACACACTGGAATGTAGCGGGATGTAGCGGATGCATTGGCTAATGCATAGAATTAAGAAGTACTGTACATCTGTACCTGTGATTAAAATTGCTTTCTGTGCATGAATGTTTTACTGTAAACTTTATTTTTATATAAAGTTGATTTTACGCCTTTTCTGTATTTTTTCTCTCCACATTTTGGATTTGCATAGGAAGTTTAAATACAGCACTTCGGTGACATTTTTTGAAATAGCTAATTCTCATAACTCTTATGCCGGCTTCATTTACGGAAAGGGTAAAGTAACATTATGAGCACCTTAAAATATAGATGCTATAGCACCATTTGACAAAGTACTACTGTATATAGCACCTATTTTTTAAGGCGCTGTATCCCCCCCCCCCCCTCATTACGAGCCAAAGAACCAGTTTTGGTGCTATTTAGCACCTTTTTTTAGAGTGCAGCTTAGTACCCCACCCCCATTCCGCTTTTCGTATGCTAATAGTCCCTGCTTGGTCTACAGTATATACAGTTAACCCTCTTTGAGTTCGAGTTTTTTGATGATGTTAGAAATTTCTAAATACTTGACTATTTTTCATTTGATTTAGCTTAAATGTTATGAAACACAAAGTTTGGGGAGGGACTTATGAGTAACCAGTCACAATAAGAATCTCCTTTCGGCCTCACCTTTTCCAATACCATTAAAATAGACCAGTTTTTTTATGGAAAACCTTTAATGACGGAAGAGAGACCTGTGGTGGCTGTTTCAAGTTATCTAGAGCTATGACTTTACCAATGAACATTCGCGCACAATACGGGTCAACTGATTCAGTCATTTCCTAATGACAAAAAGCGCACCGCCCGTCTTTTTTGTCTTGTCAACATAAAGGCAGTGCGGTGCGCCTCGTGCTTTTGGAACTGAGAGGCGTGCTGTGATCAGCCCTTGCATGTGCAACATATTTTTTAATCACGGGACGGTAAGGATTTCATTAATGCTTCACTAATGGTTGTAGCATATCACAATCTTCTGACGAATTATGTCATAATAAATGCCCTTGAATATTGTAGCCTGTGCATAACCAGTCGGCTAATCAATAAAAGTTGTCACTATTTCACAGGCACATGCAAAAAAAAAAACGAAACGAAATTAAAACACATGAAACACACTACAGTTTTCAAAAAACATAACATCAATTTGAAGGAGAACATGAGGCTTTGAAAAAGCAAAAAAATAAATAACCTACTATAAAATAAAAACATTAACGTACTGTATGCTATGGATAAGGATTTAATGAATGCTCCATAAATGTGGCATTACAAACTTCAGTCATATATTTGCATATGCGGGTCCGAGCGCTTACACGTTGCTTAATATGCACAGGATGTACAGCGATAATATCTTTACAAATGAAAAAAATAATAATAAAGGATTAAAATGTAAATTTTTTTGTAGAGTGTAGATTTGTCCACCTGTGGGGTTTCGGAGACGTGTGTTTGGATATAACCCAGTAGTTTGACCACATTTCGTTATTATTGTTCATTTATTTGTTTGCTGGAGATTAGAACTGAATTTAGAAATTGTTTTGAAACAAATCTTTGCACTTAACTAACAAAATTAAATATGTAGGCTAATGGATTCAGATGAGACATGGACGCAGTGGTTATAGTTATAAGAAAAAATAGTAATTTTTGTAACATTTTAATCTCTATTTTTTCCTATATAGAGATATTTGTGTTTTGCTGTACATCCTGTGTGTATTAAGCTTTTGAATCCACATAGGCGCATAACTAACGCGCTGGACTTTATGAGCCTCCGATTGGCCTTTACTTTCACTTTCTTTCTTTCGTGGAAAACGGTGTTGTATGCACAGACATCCATAAGCCTACATAATTAATTTCGTTTGTTATGCGCAAAAATTTGTTTCAAAACTATTTCTAAATTTTGTTCTAATTTCCAGCAAAGGAATAAATTAATAATAATAACGAAGTCTGATTCCTTGGATTTACTCAATTTGTTTTACCTTAAGTGGCTGTAAACAATTTATTTGGCCTGAATTTAAACAAACAAATTAAGTTGAACATTGTTAAATTTAAACTGTTTGTTTAAATTCAACACAAATAAATTGTTTGTAACAGTTTTGCAGACATTTTTTTCAGTGTGGTAAAAAACGGAGTTATATCCAAACACACATGCTGACCCATATGGTTCAAAACCTGACAGGTGGACAAATCTAAGCTTCAGATGACTTTAATATTTTTTTAATAATTCCAAGTTTAAGTGTTGGAACATTAAATGAATAGGGCATGTGGGGATAACTGGGAATAGAACATAACCAGGAAGCTGCAGGTACACGGACCAAGTTTGCAATGTAGTTTACAAATATTCGTTGGAACAATAGATTTGAATGTAGACCAAAAATGTAGACCTACTAAGAAACTAGCTATAATTTAATTTAATTATTTATTATTAATAATAATGATGATGATAAACATAAAATAAGAAAGAATAAATAAAGAAATCAGCTACAAATAAAAGTCGGCTTATAAGGTGTATGAAATGTGTACGCTATAAATGATATAACCAACCTTTAAACCATAAATTACAATAGGCTGTTAGTTAAACAATATCTCTACAGAGGAATGTCTGCATCAGCGAGAAAGAAAATAAACATCTCATTCCGTGCAACCTTTGTCTTTGTTTAACAGCAAAGTGCATCCTAATTATTTATATTTTGATCCAAGTTTGGTCTTAAATCGTGTTTCAGTGTACACAAAAATATTCAGATAGGTTATTTGACAGTAGCCTATTTGTACTGAATGAGAGAGAATGATGACGTTACACGAGAACAAATGAGGTCCTGAGGAAGTTCAACCTGCCACATGAGCTGCTCGTACAGTTCTACTCAGCTTTTAAGACCAGTGCAGCTCGATGACGTGTAATGTCTCCGACACCGCGTGTAGTCCCGTTTAGCAACTTGATAGCAACCGTCCTTTTAAAGAAGCGTAACCGATTTAAAAATTCAAGAGTGTGATGTAATTGATGTGTTTTATGTCGTAGAGTAAAACGTGAAAGTATCTTGAGTTTGTGTTAGCCATGAACCTTGTTTGAGCGATTTAACTGAAATCCTATTGGAAAAACACATTGACTCTGGGACGAGGGAACTGGAACTGCTAAAATGCTAACTCGCTTTCGGTTGACGTCATAGTTCATCCACTCTATTGGAACTGAACTTCGGCGGATGATGATGACGTTACACGAGAACACGAGGAAGCGAGGACGCAAGATCCCTGAAGAAAGCATATTGAGAAACAGCCAAGATTTAGGCTGGAGGAGCGCATGTTTTTTTTTTTAAAGTCGCACAAACAGTGCGCAGGGCGCCAGGTCTGATTTGAGTTGAATATGAAACACAGATGTGTTCACACTGCATGATTATCTGGGCTAGCGTTTTGTCGCTGCTTTGTTTACAACTTTCTTACGTCTCGCACCCAAAAACACATATCTTTTGTTATTAACTACATGACAAGAAAGAAGCCTTTAATGGGGTGGAAAATCACAGAGCTTGATCCACGCTGGCATTTCGCCCTTTGGGTTTTAGGTTTTGAAAAAGGAAAAAAATTCCACCATCCCGTCCAAGCTTTTAGGACATTTAGTATATTTAGAAAAAAACTAATATTTTATGTTTGTCATCATCATCATTTTTAACAATAATAAATAGTTAAATTATAGCTGTAGTTTTCTTATTAGTCTGTGCAGAAATTAATCCCACTGTCAATAAAATCTTTACTGCTCTGCCTCAGTGTTGTAATTGTATGAAATGAAAATGCACTCAGAAATCGACCTGTGCCCATAATGTCCATTGGTTAATCCGGCCCTGCTTATAGGAATTGTATTATCGAACGCATATTCGTACATCTCTAATAAAGTAGCCTATCCGTTGATTTGTTTGTGTCCAAGCAAACATGGCGGACACACACACTCGCACACACACACCAAATGCACAGAAAACCGAGAGCGCAGCACAACGCATTAAAATGGTCTGCTATACAATACTTTTTAAATATAGCTCATGTTACATTGTCCTATTTTTGTTGCTGATATGTGTGCATATTTCACACGCACATGCAAAAAAATAAAAATAAAAAATAAATAAGTAAAACGAAACGAAATTAAAACACACGAAACACACTAAAACAGGGCAGTTAATTTAAACAGTTGTTAAAAAAACATAACATTAATTTGAAGGAGAACACTGAGGCTTTGAAAAAGCAAAAAAAAAATTTTTAATATAATTTATTATTTAATATAATATGATTTTAAAATAATATATATATAATTTCCGCGCATCAACGCTGCGGTTCTTTGAATGATTAACTTAAAAAATATGTAATTTAGGCTACAAGCCTACACTGCTACTGTATTTGCTTATGCCAAATTAAACGCAAGAAAATGTACTGTAGGCATATTTTAACGGCTAAAGCATATCGATTGTATTTTGACTTGTAGGCTATAAGTTCATTGCCCTAAAATATGAAAATCTAACCTGAAAACAAGTTATTAAAATAGGTTAAATAAATAAATAAAATGGGTAGGCCTAACCTAATGGCTTGTGGTGGCGTTTTTACAAATGATAGCCTAACATCCTGATTCCTGATGACATGCAGACAAATTTAAAGCAGGTGTTTAAAATAGTTCTCTTTAAGCTAGATTTTTAATAATTTAAATAAATATTATTAATATTAAGCCTTTAAGACAGACGGGAGTGCCCGCGCTCTGGTTTGCGTGCCTCTGTTTGAAAGCCAATAAAAACCGAAAGCATATAGGGAGAGCGATAATTTTTTTCCATATGAAATCAGAGACGTTATACTTTCAGATCTAGCCCAAAACAGTCTCCTGTTGCAATGTTTTCATTCTTTAATGAGTTTACACAAATAGCCTAAAATGTTTACAACAAAAAAACACTTTAATTCATTGCACGCCTTTGCAAATGTGTTTTATAAAGGTTGTTATTAGGCTTGTTTGAGGTGCGCCTCGCCTTGACTGCAATGTAGACGAGAGCAGGCGGCTGCAGTAAGAAGAGGGCTCAAAAAAACATCAGAAGTCGGACACTTGCCGAATCTCGCTGTTTTGCCGCCTGGAAACGTCACCAGTGGCGGAGATCGCGTTCGCGTTTTTTATCGCGGACGAATGACCTCAAGAAAAATACTATAGTAACTTATAGTAAATATTATAGTGTTTTTGAACATGTTTTTTTCAGTATTTGGTTATGTTTATAGTTGTTGTGATACCATATCAACTAGGCCTATAGAAATTTTAATAGGTTATTTTTATAACAGGCATATGGTTCAAAAACACTATAGTATAAGTTACTATAGTATTTTTAAATGTGGGAGTGGATGCAATTGAAATATCAGAAGATGAACAGCTCATTACTTAAAAGGGTGTACAGTATTTAATATACATCTGTATATTCTTTCTTATATGAAACCACACAAAGAGGAGGCATAATGGCAGAACAGTCTGATGACCTTTGCATGTCTGCATATGTATGTATTGGACTGACTTTCAGGGAATAATATTGCACAAAAAATTCAATATGCTCGTCGCAGTTTCTCTTTATCCGTGTCGGAACATCATAATTTCTTTCACACACATGCACACAACACACACACACATCCACATTTACACATACAGGCACAATATCACACACACACACACACACACACACACACACTGGCATGGAGTCGTGACCGCACAATAAACAAAAAAATAGTCCGATGTTTTGGAATTATTAACCGCGTCAAAAGACAAGGAATTCTCTGACTCATCATCTGCTCCAGATTCTATTGCCAGTAAAGACGAAGCTGACTTTTGTGAAGGATTAGATCCATTACAAGACATGCTAGTATATACTTTATAAATGCTTTGCTTTTGAGTATTATATGCTCATAAACAATGCTTTGCTGTGAGTATGAATATAAACATAACAAACAGAATAATCCCGATAGATGACGCGCTATTTACTCTTATGGTTTCATTTTTGTGCCTAAAACATCAAACTTTTATACTTTTATACTTACATTTTTTGATGTATTGCTGAATCGTGCTTATTATTTTACTTACATTGATGTTGTTTTGAACACTGAAGCCCTCAGAACCCCTCATGTGTGGTAATTTGTTGAGAGATTTTTTTGTTGATCAATCAAATTGTTCTGTCTACACTGTTAATAAAAATAAGTGTATCTCACAAACGAATTAATGTAATTAGTCCAAATCAGTTTTATATAGTTTCAAAGGGTTTTATGCATGTTTTTTACATTGACAAGTTTGAGGTTTACATTTGTGTTATTTATGTATATAGTAAAAACTAAAATAAAAACTAAGCGATTTTTTTAATTTTTTAGTGTTTTATTGCACTTTTAAGCTATTTAACTAGTTAATATGGATTTATGACATACATAAACTTAAAGTTGGGGATGTAAGGATTTTATTGATATATGGCATTTGAAAATACTCAAAAGAATGACATCACAGCATGTAAAAATACTAAGATATACCCTGGCGGAATTGTTCTATGGCAGGTCTTAAAGGGTTAATAAGTATTATATATTAATAATTTAAACATTAATAATTTAAATATTAAAGTATTAATATTAAACTATAATTATTAAATTATTAATTTAATAATTATAATTTAATATTAATAATTTAAATAAATATTAGGACTTTAATTAAAAATTATTTTTAGAATCTATTCGATTTTAATTTCGTACCTGTACGTGTTCTGTTGCTTATGCAGGCTTAAATTCCATAAATTGATTTGTAAGTAATTTTTTTTTTGTTTCATAGATTTAGTAGAAGTATTTCAGGAACGAATTATTCCATTTCATAATTAATTATTAAAGTATAACATTAATTAAAACAAGTATATGCATTAATAAGACGTGGTTGTGGAAGCGAATTTGTAATTCGAATTATGCTCAGAGCTCCATAGTTTAAAATATGGTAACAGTCAGTTAAACTATAGTATAACACACACTGTCTAAATAAATAGGCTATAAAACACACAGTTGATGTAGGCCTATTAAATATTATTTAAACACTGTACTGAAAGAAAAAAAAAGCACAAGAAAGAATGCCGCTTTGAAACAAACTCATTTGATCAAAGTGTTTTAAATTTAGACAGCAAAAACATAGTTGGTCTGCTAGAGAAATTTTATGTCTGCTGGGATCTGAGCTATATTGGTTTACCAGCGAGCAAAAACGGAATGGGCCAGTTGGCATTTCTGTGTGGAGTTTGCATGTTCTCCCTGTGGTTGCGTGGGTTTCCTCCGGGTGCTCCGGTTTCCCCCACAGTCCAAAGACATGCGGTACAGGTGAATTGGGTAAGCTAAATTGTCCGTAGTGTATGTGTGTGAATGACAATGTGTGGATGTGTTTCCCAGAGATGGGTTGTGGCTGGAAGGGCATCCGCTGCGTAAAACAAATGCTGGATAAGTTGGCGGTTAATTCCGCTGTGGCAACCCTGGATTAATAAAGGGACTAAGCCGAAAAGAAAATGAATGAATGAAACGGAATGGAGCGCTTGCTTTAGCCGGTCTGCATAACCGGCTAAAGTCACACCTCTCTGCTTTTGCTCACGTGACTGGCTGCTTGCCGTATATGTTCACTATGTTACATAACTGCCCCCTGCTGGCCATGTGCGTCTTGTGTTGGTCCATGTTCTGCTTTCCCACGGGATACTGCAGTAATATGTGAGACCACTTTAGATCACTCGCGCAATTTTTGTGGCCATATCTGTAACATTTTAGCTAAATCAAAAGAAAAATAGTCAACTATTGAAAATACAATATTGGCTTAATTCGCATTTTCATTTCATACAATTATTACACTGAGGCAGAGCAGTAAAGATTTTATTGACAGTGGGATTAATACATTTCTGCACAGACTAATAAGAAAACTACAGCTATAATTTAATTATTTATTATTGTTAATAATGATGATGATGACAAACATAAAATATTAGTTTTTTCTAAATATACTGTATTTGAAGCAGCGATTCTACATTTAAATAAATCATTTTTATTTGTTTTATTCCCCCCTCTAGTTTCCCCATTTCTAACATCTCTAACATTAATAAAAAACTCGAACTACTATATATATATGTGTGTGTGTGTGTGTGTTTTTCGCTTTTTCGAAACCTCAGTGTTCTCCTTCAAATTACTGTTATGTTTTTTGAAAACTGTTTAAATGAACTGCCCAGTTTTAGTGTGTTTCATGCGCTTTAATTTCGTTTCGTTGCTTTTATCAAAGAAATAATTAGTTCCTTAATTATAGTTTTGTAACTATTTGTAACTATTACATTTTTAAAAAAATTCAATTGCAACATACACATCAGCGTTAAACCCATGAATGGTGGAAAAACATATTCAGTAATTGTGTACCCAGGTCTCTATTGGACTCTTTTGGCTTTAACAAACTGATCCCTCGGGTTTTTCCAAAGCTTTCAACAAAAAATTTCCTCATTTTCCAGAGCTGTTGCAATTTATAGCCAAGATTTTTTTATCACCTGGTTATCTGATCATAAAGGTGTCTGAACAGGCATACCTGTTTCAGACAAAATCTCTTCAAAGTGTTTCATATTCAACTCAAATCAGACGCGGCGCCCTGCGCACTGTTTGTGCGACTTTAAAAAAAACATGCGCTCCTCCAGCCGAAATCTTGGCTGTTTCTCAATATGCGTTCTTCAGGGATCTTGCGTCCTCGTGTTCTCGTGTAACGTCATCGTCATCCGCCGAAGTTCAGTTCCAATAGAGTGGATGAACTATGACGTCAATTTGTATGCCAAAAAACCCGAAAGTGAGTTAGCATTTTAGCAGTTCCAGTTCCCTCGTCCCAGAGTCAATAGGTTTTTTCAATAGGATTTCAGTTAAAACGCTCAAACAAGGTTCATGGCTAACACAAACTCAAGATACTTTCACGTTTTACTCTACGACATAAAACACATCAGTTACATCACACTCTTGAATTTTTAAATCGGTAACACTTCTTTAAAAGGACGGTTGCTATCAAGTTGCTAAACGGGACAACACGCGGTGTCGGAGACATTATACGTCATCGAGCTGCACTGGTCTTAAAAGCTGAGTAGAACTGTACGAGCAGCTCATGTGGCAGGTTGAACTTCCTCAGGACCTCAGCTGACGAAGGAAGTACAGTCTCTGCTGGGCTTTCTTAGCAACGGAGTCTATGGCTGTTTCTCAATATGCGTTCTTCAGCGGTCTTGCGTCCTCGTGTTCTCGTGTAACGTCATCATTCTCTCTCATTCAGTACAAATAGGCTACTGTCAAATAACCTATCTGAATATTTTTGTGTACACTGAAACACGATTTAAGACCAAACATGGATCAAAATGTAAATAATTAGGATGCACTTTGCTGTTAAACAAAGAGAAAGGTTGCACGGAATGAGATGTTTATTTTCTTTCTCGCTGATGCAGACATTCCTCTGTAGAGATATTGTTTAACTAACAGCCTATTGTAATTTATGGTTTAAAGGTTGGTTATATCATTTATAGCGTACACATTTCATACACCTTATAAGCCGACTTTTATTTGTAGCTGATTTCTTTTTCAGTGTTGATAAAAATAGTCTAAATTATTAAAAAGGTGCTATAAATGCATATTAAAACTTTTTTTTGTATGGAGTCCCCACGCTAATGGAATCGATAGAGGCATTGGTTTTTCAGTTAGTTAGACAGCAGCTATAAGTCCCCCACCCCCATTCCGCTTTTCGTATGCTAATGGTCCCTGCTTGGCTCTTTTGGTCAAGCTTTTGTCAGGAAAACTGGTTTAAATTCCGGTTTATAAACACACACATGAAGTTAGATATGGGAAACTAGAGGGAAAAATAAATAAAAATGATTTACTTAAAAGTAGAACTGCTGCTTAAAACATTGTATATTTAAACTAATATTTTATGTTTATCATGATCATTATTATTAATAATAAATAATTTTATTAAATTATAGCTAGTTTCTTAGTAGGTCTACATTTTTGGTCTACATTCAAATCTATTGTTCCAACGAATATTTGTAAACTGCATTGCAAACTTGGTCCGTGTACCTGCAGCTTCCTGGTTATGTTCTATTCCCAGTTATCCCCACATGCCCTATTCATTTAAAGTTCCAACACTTAAACTTGGAATTATTAAAAAATATTAAAGTCATCTGAAGCTTAGATTTGTCCACCTGTCAGGTTTTGAACCATATGGGTCAGCATGTGTGTTTGGATATAACTCCGGTTTTAACCACACTGAAAAAAATGTCTGCAAAACTGTTACAAACAATTTATTTGTGTTGAATTTAAACAAACAATTTAAATTTAACAATGTTCAACTTAATTTGTTTGTTTAAATTCAGCCCAAATAAATTGTTTACAGCCACTTAAGGTAAAACAAATTGAGTAAATCCAAGGAATCAGACTTCGTTATTATTATTAATTTATTCCTTTGCTGGAAATTAGAACTAAATTTAGAAATAGTTTTGAAACAATTTTTTGCGCGTAACAAACGAAATTAATTATGTAGGCTAATGGATGTCTGTGTTATGAAGCAGACGGGGAACAGAGGTAAGTGTAACGTAAGGTGTTTATTTTGACAACAATGAACATAAAAGGGATTGCCAGGAGGATATGGGATGACGATGGTGATCACAGTCCTTGACTTTGTAGAATGGATAACACACGAGAGGATGGACAACACACACCAGATACTGAAGACGGTGGACACACAGATGACAGAGAATTCACAGACTGGAGACTCGGGGGACCAGGAGGACTAGGAGGAAACAGAGATACGGTAAATACAATAAACAACTAGTTGAGTGTTGACTGGCGCAGAGTGTACACTCAGAGTCCGCTTTCGCTGGAACGAGTCCAGACCCTGAGTGTAGTGAGGACTGGGTCTTTATAGGGTGCTCGGTGATGTGCAGCAGCTGTGTGCTCATTAAAACTCAGGTGATCGTGCTCTATGTGATTGTGTGCCGTGGGAGCCTGACCAATCCGTGACAGTCTGTGCATACAACACCGTTTTCCATGAAAGAAAGAAAGTGAAAGTAAAGGCCAATCGGAGGCTCATAAAGTCCAGCGCGTTAGTTATGCGCGTTTTCGTTAGTTAAGTGCAAAGATTTGTTTCAAAACAATTTCTAAATTCAGCTCTAAGCTCCAGCAAACGAATAAATGAACAATAATAACGAAATGTGGTCAAACTACTGAGTTTTAATTTGCAAATATATGACTGAAGTTTGTAATGCCACATTTACGGAGCATTCATTAAATCCTTATCCACAGCATACGTTAATGTTTTTATTTTATAGTAGGTTATTTATTAAGAAAAACAATAAATAAAGAAACGACATCCTACTTATTATTGTTATTATTAATATAATTATTCTTATTCTATATTAACTGAATATATGTGAACGGCACATACAGGGCCTGTGTTTCTATTTCAGGAACGAATTAAAAAGGCATTTTTTAAGTGTCCTTACTTGGAACTGCTGGGATGTTTCTTTTCCCAACTGTTAAAGTGCTTTAGCGATTTGAAAATGAAAGCATTCAAAAAGGTTCTGCGTTTTGTAAATTGTATAGCTTTTAATAATATTATTAATACTGAATATAATAAATTATATTTATTATAGTGTAGCATGAGTAGAGTATAAGGCTACTCTAATATAAATCCCAAACTGAAAACTAAAGTGAAGACGAGATTTGTTTCGTCAATTTCTGTTCATGATCCGGCCTTAAGGCGACGGTGAAGTTGAATATTAAAATAATAATGCAAATAGCCAATATAGCCTACTCTGGCTACATTATGCATTTAGTTAATATTTAGTTATAATTTGAAAACCCTTTACTTACCAATATTAGGCTTTGTAAACGTGTTTTTGTGGAGGAACATTTAAATCCACTGTAGCTTTAGCGCTTTAACATGTGTTGGGTTGGATTGTTTGTTCATCTTCCATCAGCCAAGAACATCCATTCCATTTTCCATGACAGCGGTTTGATGTAGCGAATGACCTCGTCATTTTTCCTGCTGGACATTTCCCCACTCCGCAAATTCGCTCTTTTTGACTTCGTCATATTTCACCTCTGCAGGAATGGGTTTTGATGTTGTAACAAATGATTTGATTATTTTCTCGTGATGATTAATTAACATTTTTTATTTTACCATGTTATATACAAACAAAAACACTTGTTTGATGTCACAGAACACATTTTTACCTGCAGTTTTCCCAATCTGTTTGTAAAAAAAGCTCTGTTTGCACGACTTGATTAATATCCTCATATCCAAATACTTTATAAATAACATTTTAAAACAATACAATTATAATATACTCTGTTGTTTGTTTTTAGGAAATATCTAAAAAAACATTTTCAATGTTTTTGCCGCAGCATGACAACTGAGACAATGGAAAAGCGGTTGTTCCTTGCGCCACCTGGTGGCTATTGCGTAAAGCACAGAAATGTTTTTTTTTTTTTTTTTTTAAAAGCTGGCTTTTCGAACCAAGGCAAGTTATTTGCGAATTCCTCTTTGGTAGACGGAACGACAGATCTACTAAGGCGATGTATTGGTGCGGATCTGCTAATGTCAGGTAAACATAGCTTGTAAAGTAGGAGGTAGTGGTCCGTAATATCGTCGCTTTGTGGTATAATCTCTACATCCATGACCTCAATTCCATAAGAGAGAATTAGATCTAAAGTATGCTTTAAGCGATGGGTGGGACCAACAACATTTTGCTTTATCCCAAGGGCATGTAGTAGATCCATAAATGCGAGCCCTAGTGTATCATTAGCGTTATCTATGTGGATGTTAAAGTCTCCGACAATTAGTATTTTATCAATTTTAACTAGTAAGTCAGAAATAAAATCAGAAAACTCTTTTAGAAAATTGACATAGGGTCCTGGGGGTCTATATATGGTGATTAACGCGAGAGATAGCATTTTATTCATAGTATCCGAAAGCATAACATTAAGCGCCAATACTTCAAAGGAGGTAAACATAAGTCTGTTTCTCTGATTAACAGTAAGAATACCACTAAAGATTGATGCAACTCCACCACCACGACCAGTTTGACGAGCCTCATGCTTATAAGAGAATCCTGGAGGAGTTGCTTCATTTAAACTAATATAGTCATTTTGTTTCAGCCAGGTTTCAGTGTGACAGAGTGCATTAAGATTGTTATCTGTTATAATGTCATTTATGATAAGTGCTTTAGGTGCTAGTGACCTGATGTTCAGGAGACCTAGCTTTACGATATTTATATTTTAATTTTTTAGTATTTTTTCTGGTTTGATTCTTAATAGATGTTTTCTAGAGCACACAGTACGCTTATTTCTTGGTCTAATAATACGAGGAACAGACACAGTTTCTATGCGGTTAGCCGGACGTGCATTACTGTGAATTAAGTGGGATGAAGAAGGGTCTATATGGCTAGAATGTGGATTTTTTGAATGTTTACTTACTAGTCAGACAGAATGAAGCGTCCTGGAGATGTTGTCCGACAGCAGATTAGCTCCAGCTCGACTGGGGTGCAGCCCGTCAGCACGGAAGAGTCTAGGACGCTCCCAGAAAAGATACCAGTTATTGGCAAAGAGCAATTTCTGTTCTTTACACCATGTTAATAGCCATTCATTCAGAGCAAAAAGTCTACTGAACCTTTCACTTCCTCGGCGGTAGGTAGGAAACGGTCCAGAAACGATGATCTGCGTGGTGGGCGCGGTGCGACGAACTGTCTTGATCAGGCTCCTGAAGTCCTTCTTCAGGATCTCTGACTGCCGCAGCCCGGGGTTGTTCGTCCCCACGTGAAGGACGACGGCACCGATGCTCTCGCCTGGGGTCAGGATAGCAGGAACCTGGGCACAGAGATTCTTAATGCGGGCACCGGGAAAGCAGTGAGTGCGTACTTTGTTACCTTTAGTGGAGGCAGCGCGGACGTGGCAAACGATAGAATCACCGATGATAGCCACATCGCGGCCCGTCTCGTGGAGGGGGGCGAAGCGGTTCTCCGTGGGGATCTCGAACAGGGGAGCAGGAGACGTCCTGCCCCGGGACCTGGCAAGCACCTTCCGCGGCTGCACCCAGGGGCCGTGGTAGCCGGGAGTCGGCGTGAACGACCCCTGGGCGAACTGCGTACTTGGTGCACTGGGCCTGGACAGAGAAACACGCGGGGTTGAGGTAGAAGGAGTGTTGTGATCGTATTGCACACTTACCTCAGATGAGCGAGACGCAGTGCCGGGTGCAGCGAGCGAAGCCCGCCGCTCCTGTAGCTCTGCACGCTTCATCTTCAGATCTCGTATCAGCTTCCCGAGATTGTCGAGCTCCCGGTCCAGCAACTCCATCGTAGTTTCTCCTGCACACAAAAGCGACATTGAAAAGGGAGAGGAGCGAAGCCAGTAAGTGGGGAAATGAGTGAGTGAAGGAAGCCGGTAGATTTTGCTGACTAGCGGTACTAGCAGGCTAAAGCTACAAGCGGATGCTCGAGAGACACAACGTTTTAAGGTAGATATGTTTGTATAAATGTGTTAAAGGTATGTCCACCCTAGGAAGAAGGGAGAAATATTTAGCGAATGTGGATGTATTCTATGATAAAAATGTAAATTGCAAATCTAGGCGACGGAGCTTCAAACACACACAGCGAGACTTCCGTAACAGTGTCAGCTACATATAATTTTGGCACAATATAGAAATAAATGAAAAACTTTAGTATGCTTAGGTTTTGGATTCACAACATTTTATATTATATTATATTATATTATATTATATTATATTATATTATATTATATTATATTATATTATATTAATAAACTATTACCATAAATTTTTACTGTTCAGCCTTATACTATCATCTGTTTATCCTGTGTGTTTGCTCTATGAGTCTGTCTGTGTGTGTCTTGGTGTAAGTGTTGATAAGGAAAACTTATCCCTTACCCAACATCCTGTCAACTGTTTGTGAAAGATAGATTTATATCAGATATGGTATATCTTATTGTATGTGGTGGGTGTTGTCGTAGTTTCTGGCTATTCTCTTAAAGAGCCCATATAATGGATTTTTGAAAATGACCTTCCATGCAGTGTGTTACACAGCTCTAAGTAAAGTGAAATGTCCAGCTAAGGCTTAAATCTGAAAGTGCAAAGTGTTTAAAATGATCGATTCATCTATAAAAGAGTCGACTCATTGTTGTTTAAATGAATCATTATTAGAACGAGTCTTTAGCCGTTTCGGCTTGACGTCAACGCGAAACATACTAGTTGCGCGCGCAGACCCCGGGAAAATTGAACTGCCCGGACCCGCCCACAGGCAGGAAGAAAAAGTGGAAGACAAGCACTGTATTGCAGTAAGTGTTGTAGCATAACCAGCGGGACAGCAGTGATGTGTGATCTGAGTAATATCTAAGTAAATGTTTATTCTGTTTGATGGCAGTATAAAGATTTAGAGAGAAGTTATTGACAGCTTTTGTAGTATTGGTTTTCGCGTTTAGCTCTTTGTAGACGGTCCCTAAGGATCGGTCTCTGCCGCCTGCGCATATACAGTTTAATATAATGCGTCCAGCGCGTAGGAAAGCTAATTTTTAGGAAAATAAGGTTGTAAGTGATTGTATACATTGCGACGGTTGAAAAGAGGTGCTATTTGTGTAGGAACAATGTTTCGGTCATGAGTTATTGATCCGGAAAACACAACTGCTGCTAACTTTTCTGAACTCATTGGCATTCCGGTTAAATCATGTCCCGTAGACGCTATGCTCTGAAGTGTGAGGGAAAAGCTGTGTTCTTTTCCCTACATGGAAACCTCTTTTCCCTACCTGGAGTGGTTGAGGTTTATTTTTGGTAAAATACCTGAGAATTACATCCCCAACACGGTGCTGTGTTCGCGTCATTTCTCCGAAGAGAGCTACATCAATCTATACGCTTACAACGCGGGATTTGTTGCACGGTTGTTGTTAAAGGATGGATCAATACCCAGTTTATTTGGACCAGCATGTTCTTCCAGTCTTGTTGACTGTAACAAGGTAAATATGGATGTAGTTGTCTGTACTGTGTTTGCTCCGTGCAGCATGTAGCGGTAGCCGTTTAGCTTACTGCCGCATGTAACTATTTGTTGGCTTACAATAGTCCATGAAGTGTTAATTATTACTGAATGTTTGTTGCTATGATGAAGAATATAGCAATACGCTGTTGTACAACCGCATTGATTTGTTTTCAATATGTTCTGTCATTGGGCTGCTGACACGTAAAGGACGTGACGTGGTGACGTGACGTGGTAGCGTCACGGAAAGGAGGTGCTTGGGGAAAAAGACTCGCTCAGACTATTCATATGGGAGTCGGTGGGAAAATGAGGTAAAAATAAATAGATATTATAAGACATCGAAAGTGTTTTTTAACCTTGCATACATATCATCCTGTTGTTTGGGACTTAAAAAAGTGAAATTTAACCGTTTTCAACCCAACATATGGGCTCTTTAATAAATAAAACTCAGACTGGAGGTTATGAATATAAGAAGAATACACTTTATTGGAATAATTTCCAAAAAAGCAGAGACAGCCTGGAGCAGACCCATCACTGGTCTCTCCCCAGCACAATCCAATGTCCCTCACATTTGCTACAACTTTTATTCTTGCGTCCCACCTTTGTGTTTTCACAGCTGGTTCCTGGTTCAACAGGCATCTCCCAGCTCCTACTAATTAAGACCTCTATTTAAAGCCCCATCTTCTTGTTGGGCCTTATAATGTTCAGATCAGATGTACTCATTACTGTTTTTCCACATACAGTTCAAATTTGCCAATCGTTAGTAGTGTTTGTGTATTCACACATTTAAACTGGATCTTTATATTCCATACAGTATGTGTCTTTTCAAACATACATGACAGTTCCAATATATGTTGTATACATTTCATCCTTTTCTGGCTTTTCTGCTCTATTGCTGGCTAACAGTTGTTTCAGCATTGTATCCCCAGTCCTCTCTCATGCCCTTTTATGACCTCTTTGCCGTAACCTATCACCTGTTTTCAAAGACATGTAATGGCAGCGTCATATGCCCCTTCACTCACACAATTAAAGTCTTAATACAGCTTTTTAGAAAATAAAAATCTTCATATCCCTCCTCTGTGGCTTATTTAAGCCACACATTAGTTGTCTTTACCCATAGTGCAACTTCACGATTCAGCCCTAAGCTATACTACCTAATGACAAAGATTTGACACACACAGTATTATTACCAATGACCAGATCATGTAATCGCACTTTGGAATAGAGCTGATCCAAACATCTGTGTCCGGTCTTGACAAGAACACAGTAAAAGACTCAGTTCTATTTTGCTGTTATATCAAAGGAGGAAGTGTTTTAAGCATGATTGTGCATCAGGTTATACATTTGCTTGTTTTTTTCAAAGAGTCAAAAAATAACCATACATTATCATAATACATGTTCACTTCACACTGTTCTGCCAAGAAGTTGAACAAGTTGATCTTCAGCCCAGATACTTTGCGCATCGTAGAGAGCCACCATTTTGGGGTAGAGGTTGACTAGCACTTACACCCAAGTGTAGTGCCTGGACCATCTATTATGTCTGGTACTTTAAGAATTAGCTCATAAGTTAAAATTAATTCACATTAATTTTCGGGGATTCGAATCAGAGATTCGGACGACTGACTCACAGTCAGAAATAGGTTATCACTTACACTAACATTATCTATTGGTCCACCCTAATAGGAGTAAGCAGCATAACTTTATCTTCAGCAAATCTATGTTATATTATTACGTGGCCAACAATAATAATATAAGCAGGATTTCACTATTTACACAAGCGAGGTAGCAAAACCATATTGCTGAGGCAGTAACTTAGAAACACATAAAACTCCGACAAGGGTCTTAAAATGAAATGCAAGTTTATTAAGCTACACACACAGTAAACTACTCTATGTAAAACAGACAAACATACAGATACACACACACACACACACACACACACACACACACACACACACACACACACACACACAAACAGTTCTGGGATGAGAGAGTGATTGAGGATGAGCAACAAAGAGTCCCAAACGTCTAGCACTTGCTAAGTTTAGTATGGCAACCTGAGAAAACCACCAAGCAGAGAAACTGACCTCGGTCAAGCACTTCAACTTAATTACCAGCTTCAGTATGAAATGAAAAGTTGGTCTGTGTTTACTTGCGGTTTGATGACCAGTTTCCCTGGTTCTCTGGTTGAGGGAAACCCCGGCAAAGCCGATTGGTTGCAGCCCGTTGACCTGGTTGGGGATTTCCTTTGGAGAGGGGTTTCCTTCTTCTCATGGAGTGTTGTCCCTGTGACGGGGGGTCTGACGTCAGCACGCGGGAAGTTTGCAGACGGGGATCTCCTCCTGGGAAAGGCTCTTTGGCAGGGTTATGAGACAGAGTTCGTAGACGTTGAATGACTGATCCTACTGCTGGATGGCACGGCGTCTGATGGTTGTAGGGAACGGCTATACGAGCAGTAAGGTCAGACTGTGTTCATGTGAGTACGCGATGTACACAGAAGCAGTGTGAGCTCCTGTGAACGGGGTCACGTGGCCGTAGATGTTACAGTGGACAGACGAAGGCTGGGCTGGGTGATTCTTCCAAGAGTGATGTCCGGCAGGCGTGTTGTAAAGACGGGGAGCATGTAACGCAAAGTTTGTGCATAGAACCCCTCGTGAAGCAAAGCGTAAGCCAATACGGAAACCCATGCAACAGCCAATGCGAAAGCCGATGAAATCTTACAGTTTCGGGGTTTTATAGTGGGCGGAATTTAGACAAACCCACTTGGCGATTGTCCAATGGCCGTGGCTATTAAGCTAAACCCACGCCCATCTTCTCCCTGTATGTCCACGACCGGGAGGAGTGATCCATCGTCACAGGGCTGGGGGCTAATATTTTATTAACCTTATCAAAAATAAAGCTTCATAACTAAGTATTATTTGCAGATACAGTTTCATCATTTGAACCAATGTTCTCTGAAGCTTTATAGCTTCAGTTTGAGACCAAACATTATAGCCCTTATCAAATACAGTTAATTACGTGCGTTACACACGCTACAACACTTCATTTATAGACACAATTATAGTGAAAACACATGCTTACATGCATAGCAAAACATACACAACTATTAGCAATAAACCATTCATTCATTCATTTTCTTTTCGGCTTAGTCCCTTTATTAATCCGGGGTCGCCACAGCGGAATGAACCGCCAACTTATCCGGCATTTGTTTTACGCAGCGGATGCCCTTCCAGCCACAACCCATCTCTGGGAAACACATCCATACATTCTCATTCGCACACATACACTATGGACAATTTAGCTTACCCAATTCACCTGTACCGCATGTCTTTGGACTGTGGGGGAAACCGGAGCACCCAGAGGAAACCCACGCAACCACGGGGAGAACATGCAAACTCCACACAGAAATGCCAACTGGTCCAACCGGGACCTGCCCCAACCGGGGATCGAACCAGCGACCTTCTTGCTGTGAGGCGAACGTGCTACTCACGCGCCACCGTGGCGCCTAGCAATAAACCATCAAAGCAAAACACACTTTTAAATGCGAAATGTCCGAAAAATCGCGTGGGCCTTTTGTCTAAAGACAATCACAGGGTTCTCTTATCCGGACAGGAAAAGAGGCGGGGGACCGTTTCCCCGGAGCAGCACAAACGCTTCCTTCTTACGTTGGGTGCAGAACTCAATTATCATAGTCATGTGAAAAGCAGATGGCCAAAAAAAGCACAGATAGGCCATTAATTAGTAACTAGGGTAAGAACACGTCCTTTGTTTTATAAAGGGGAAAGACGCATGTGTATTGGAATTAGCTTCAGGCAATTCCTAATCACAGGGGAGACGGAGTGGGCTCCATGAGGCTTGTTTATGCTGATTATGGATTTAGCGTAAAACGTGGCTCATTTACTACACAAGGCATGGATCCTCTTCATCATCTGAACTATCAGAATATTTAGCAATCTGATTTCTTAATCACAGTCTGATTTTTACTTGTGAGTATTCTTTGCTTCATTCTGGCCTGAAAAGGTGTTGATAGAGACTTTATGATGAGAGTCTGTAACCTGAAGTTGTAGTGATCATCATCGCTTGAACTTGTGGCACCTTCTGTATATGTTACTCAGGCAGATTATCAGAATCATGTCTCTTTTAAACTCCTCCTGCCACACTTTGCACTTCATTCTTTAGAGCTTTGGGATTCTCTGTTTTCGGTCAGCTTTCTCTTGCTGAAGTTATTTCCTTTGGCACCCTATTGCAGTGGTTTTGATGATACCCAGTTGATGGCATCCACTTTGGCAGCCTTGGCTTCTGGTCTTTTTTCTCCTGAGCTCACTCCACTTTCTTAAGACACCCTTTGATACACTCGATCACCGAAATAACTAGACCTTTGACTCTCCTTCCCCTGCTTTTGCTCCTTTCTGGTTTCCTGTACAGATATCGCTTTGCACATGGCAGTTAGTTTATTCATAACAGACCAAAATTCTTCTATGCACAGAATTTTTTCTTTTTTGAGACAAGATGGCGCCGAGCATGGCCGCCGTGTTGCGAGCTCTCAGCAAACCTTGTTGTGTATTGTGTTTTACTTGTATTTTTGTTGTTTTTCGTGCTGGATGTACACACGCTTATTGCCTACGAAAGACACACACTTCTGGAAATTGGTTCCCTCGTCGCACATCGAAAACCGGACTTTGAGTTCTTTAACGACGCTCTGTTTACAAACACAGAGACAGAGCCCTTTGTCTGGGTCACACAACCGCGGCGACGACGAAAACGCAGCCAGAAAAGAGAAAAGAGAGCCGGCGTCCTCGTCAGACTTAGACGCCGTGGCTTTCGACCTCCACTCCCCACCATTCTTTTGGCTAACGTTCAGTCACTGGACAACAAACTTTGCGAGCTACAAGCGCGCATTTTTCTTCCAACGGGAAACAAGAAACTGCTGCATTATCTGTCTTACAGAAACCTGGCTATCTGCGGAGGGTCCAGACACAGCTGCTGAACTTTCGGGGTTCTCCGTGCACCGCGCGGATAGAACGAAAGAACTCACAGGGAAAAGCAAAGGAGGAGGTGTTTGTTTCTTTATTAACAACTTATGGTGCGACGAGAGAAACATTCACTCGGTTAGATCGTTTTGTTCTCCTGATCTGGAATACCTTACGCTTCTGTGTCGTCCATACTAGCTACCAAGGGAATTTACAGCGATTATCATCACGGATGTTTACATCCCCCCTTAAGCCAACACAGAACAGGTGCTCAAGGAACTGTATGGGAGCATAAGCGAGCAGGAAACTGGGCGGCTTCTGATGACGACATCGAAGTGTACTCAGACACCGTTACGTGCTTCATCAGAAATTGCATAGAAGACGTGGTTGCAACAAAAACTGTCCGTATCTACCCCAACCAAAAACCATGGATCAATGGCGAAGTTCGAACAGCCCTATCAGTGCGAACTTCCGCCTACAAATCCAGAAATGCGGAGGAACAAAAACAGGCAAACTACAACCTCAGAAAAACCATCAAAGCAGCAAAACGTCAGTACAAAAACAAGGTAGAAGGTCAATTCAACACCAATAACGCAAGGAGCATGTGGCAAGGACTTAATTACGTCACAGACTTTAAAAGTAATAAACCAGCCACCGTAAACATTGCTGCTTCTCTCCCGGACGAGCTTAACTCCTTCTACGGCCGCTTTGAAGCTCATAACAGTGTGCACACACAGCGCGCTCCCGCGGCCGATACAGAAATGGTGAGCACACTCTCTGTCTCTGTAGCGGATGTAACGAGATCTTTCCATCGCGTGAACATCCGCATTCCTGGACGTGTACTTAAAGCATGCGCACACCAGCTAGCGGGGGTTTTCACGAACATCTTTAATCTCTTGCTCTCTCGGTCTGTGGTTCCCGCGTGCTTTAAGACCGCTACTATTGTGCCAATACCGAAATCAGCTAAAACCACCTGCTTGAATGACTGGCGTCTTGTTGCACTGACTGATTAAAAACCACATCTGCTCTGTACTGCCCGCTCAATCGCTTTCACCCTACACACTGCTCTGTCTCACCTGGAAAACAAAAACACATATGTGAGAATGCTGTTTGTGGACTACAGCTCAGCATTCAACACCATAGTGCCTGCCAAGCTGGTGGAGAAGCTGCAGGCTCTGGGTCTGCACAGCTCGCTGTGTAACTGGATCCTGGACTTCCTGTCAAGCAGACGCCAGGTGGTCAGAATGAACAACATCACCTCATCCACACTGATCCTCAACACTGGTGCTCCACAGGGCTGTGTTCTCAGCCCACTCCTGTACTCCCTGTACACACATGACTGTACATCCAAACACAGCTCCAATGTCATCGTTAAATTTGCTGATGACACAACGGTGGTGGGCCTAAGCACAGATAATGATGAGACGGCCTACAGAGAGGAGGTGAACTCTCTGGCGCTATGGTGTCAGGAAAACCACCTCTCACTCAACATCAGCAAAACCAAGGAGCTGGTGGTGGATTTCAGAAGAGAGAAGAAAGAACACACTCCCATCACCATCAACGGCACACCAGTTGAGAGGGTCAGCCCTTTCAAGTTTCTCGGAGTTCACATCGCTGAGGATCTGACATGGACTGCTCACACAGACGCAGTGCTGAGGAAGGCACAACATCGCCTCTTCTTCCTTAGGTGTCTCAGGAGGTTTGGAATGAGCCCCCACATCCTCCGCTCATTCTACACCTGCACTGTAGAGAGCATCCTGACTGGCTGTATCACCACCTGGTACGGAAACAACACCAGCAGCAATCGCAAAGGTCTACAAATGATTGTGCAAACTGCTGGCTGCGTAGTAGGAGGTGAGCTTCCCTCCCTCCAGGACATCTACACCAGGCGGTGCATGAGGAAAGCCAAGAGAATCATCAGCGACTCCAGCCACCCAAGCAATAGACTTTTTTCTCTGCTACCCTCAGGCAGACGGTTCCGCAGCATCCGGTCACGCACCAGCAGACTGAAGGAAAGCTTCTTCCCACAGACTATCAGGCTGATGAACACTTGACATGCCTCACACAAACTCTTTTCATACCCCTCACTGCACACCATCAACATGTAGCATGCACTGCACTTTAATCAATCCATACCTAAAACAATACTGCCTACAACTACGGGTACACCTATTCACATATTCATTGTCTTATACGTATTGCTGTCAACATTGCAATTGTACATTGTTTTGTTTACCTTTGGGAGTATGTTGTTGCATGTTGTATTTTTGCACTGTGTGTATTTTGCGTTGTCTGTATTTGTGCACTGTCTGTATTTTGCGCTGTCTGCTGTTGTGCACTCTCTGTATTTGCACTGTCTGTATTTTGCACTGTTGTTGTATTTGCACTGTCTGTATTTTGCACTGTCATTGTATTTTGCACTGTCTGGAGCCAGCACCTAAGCTTTTCACTCATCATAGCACACGTGCTGCTGCTGATGTGACAATAAAAGTGATTTGATTTGATTTAGCATCTTCGTCAACTATTTTATGAGGTTATAAGTAAGGTTATATGCAAGGTTATTTGTGGGGTTATATGTGAGGGTTTTATCACTCATCAACACATTTGTTAACACATCAGTCCTGTTGAGTTTATTATTTTAACAAATCTTTTTAAACTAGACCTTGATGGATCATCTTCAGCTCTTTCAGCCATTCCTTACAATTGTGTATGATCAATGCACCATTTTCTCAATCTCCAATACTTCTTGTAACTATTTATTAACTCGTTTATTTATCTATTTATACATTTATTTAATCATTTAATCACTTATCTTATTTAGCTTTAATTAACCTAAATTACTCTTATTCATATCTAAATAAACACATCATTTAAACTTGCTTCAGAGGTTATTCCGAATCTGGGACTGAATTTTCTTATCCTAAATTGCTTTACTGCTAGAATCACCTTCACTTATCTACCTGTTATTTCCAAAAGCTTGTGTCTCTTGCCCTAAACTAGTTTTATCGTATCACAACATTCACTAAATAGCCCCTTAGGTCTATTACTGTTCCTTTACGTGCACTATATTTTGCACAGACGTCACATGTGTAAAACAGTTCACCAATCATTGCATTCGAATAAGGAGATCACTATCCTTGCTGCTTAATTTTTTCCTACCACTTCACCCTTCATTTGAAAATAATGTACATCTCCAATGCCAATATTTAGAAATGCTATTGACTCAATCTGTACTTCATAAATATGTCAAAAATCTTATGTGTCTTTTTAGCTCCCTTCTGATGCTACATATAAAGTTCATAGGGACAAGTTTGTTGTTTAATTTGCATCATCTAATTGAGGTTGTGACTCTTTAAGCCCTAGTGTTAAAACTGCTATTTCATTTTTTCTTTAATGAAAAACTAATTTCTTATCATCTTAAATTACATTATTGCATCTGGATTTCATGTTAATTTGTTTAGTCTTTCCTATTTTGTAATTTCCCAAGTCTTTTTATTTTATTATCCTCTATCTAGTCATCTCTAAAAAATCACATAACAAAATCTTCTAAACCCTTTTTGGTTTATGTTGTTTAACAACTTATGTACTGTAATTGTAACCAAATGTCTACCCTCCTCTGGTAATTCCCTAATTTCAGTACAGTGTGTGTTAGGAACCTCTTCTGAAAATCTTCCATTACTGATTGCTCTTAACACATAAACTATCCAAAATCTACTTTGTCTGTTTTGACGAACGCCATAATAAAATTTTTTATTAAAATCTGTTTAAATATTTTTTAGTTGTCACATACTTCATCAGAACTGATTTGACATTGAATTAAAAAAAAAAATTCAAAGACATAGCTAAGTGTTTCTATTAATTGCTCCTATTTTCTCAAATGTTTCAATAATACCCATTTCAGCCTCTAGCAGACCTGCATCTGGTTTACTTTTAATCCTCAGTAGCTGTTGTTAATTTTGTCTTCCTCTACGTCCTGAACTGAAAAATCATTATTAAAATTTGACACTTACCTAAATAATTTCATTTTTGAGCTATTTCTCAATTTGCATTTTATATTGATTTGCGTTATCTGCCGTCAGCTCCTAATTCCTTCCTGTTCTCACATCAGACTGGTTATGCATACATTTTTATAGTTTTTTACAAGTTGACTGAAAAAAATCACTGGATATCTTTATAGGTTCCTCTTTATCTGTTCTGATGTTTCCTCGTTAGACCTTAATATTTTTTGTTTTAATTATTTCCTTACATATCATTAAAATCTGTTTTGTTTTGTTTTTTAAACACTTTTCTCTTTCAATTATTCTTTTAGTATGCCTATAACTGTTACATTTCAATCTTATTTTTGTGTTTCATTCTCTTCTTTAAGTATATAAATCACTTTTCTGGGTCTTAATTTCTTACATAATTTTTTCCTCAAATCTTGATTTAGATTATTCAAACTAACATGTGCTAAGATATTTCCTTAATTTTTACTTTAATAATTCCATCAACAATTCTAATCTAAATTATTTTGAGTTATCAAAATCTCTCTCTCCCGTTTTTATCACCACAATGCATTGTAATTTATCCTATATCATGTTCAAGCACCTTTACAACTAACCCTATGAAAATTAAGCAAAAATATTTAAATATCATTTCAAAATAACATAATAACACAGTTTCATCATAAATTTTCATATAAGACTTTTCTTACAATTTACATGATACTTTTCTTTCTATCAAATTGACAGGAGTCTGATTTGATACAAGAATGGGTAGCTACATTTTTGCTCTTAATTTGCCCACTGTGTCACGGTTGTAGGTGTGTGCGCACTTCTGAGTGTCTGTTACATCAGTGTGATGTCACGTGCTATGTAGAGCTCTGCTGTCCTGATTAGTCTGACAGCTGCAACTAGTTATCGCGACTATATCTGGACAGCGCGTCTCTTGTCTCGTGTCAGTTCGTTGTCGTTTGTGCATTGTTCTCTGTCTCTGCTCTGGTCTGGTGAGGAGTACTTCTGTGACCGTGAACGGTTTGTCTACTCCCACCTGCGTCTACCTGCCCCGTGACACGGGAGTTATTTGTGAGTCCCTGAGCGCGCTCTGTGTGTTTACTGAGCGTGTTAGAGAAATATTGACTTCGTCAATAAAGAACTGGTTACTTGCACTTGGATCCTCTTATATATTACGCACACGTCACAGAACGAACTGACCAATATGGATCCAGCAAGTTTAACCCAGGTTGCTGATCAAGTGGCAAGACTCACCGAGATGATCCAGCAGCTGACTGGCGGAGCGGCTCCACAGGAAGCGGTACCATCTCCAGACCCGGGACCGGCGTCGGGGACGGCGGGTCGGTCGTCTGAGCCTCGTCTTCCTCATACGGTGTGCTACTCCGGAGAACCCCAGCTGTGTCGGTCCTTCCTGACCAAGTGTTCTTTGTTCATGACCCTCCAGCCCTCCCTATTTACCACCGAACAATCCAGAGTGGCTTTTGTGATCACGCTGCTCTCTGGGAGGGCCGCGTTGTGGGGGACCTCCGTTTGGGAGAATAAACTACCCTGTTGTTTCTCATACAACCTATTCTCGGAGGAACTAAGGAAAGTTTTTGATCACGCAGCTTCCGGGAGAGAGGCCGCACGAGTTCTTGCGGAGCTCCGTCAAGGAGATCGAAGTGCTGCTGATTACTCCATAGAGTTCCGGACTTTGGCGGCGGAATGCGGTTGGAATATGCAGGCGCAATGGGACATGTTCCTTCATGGGCTTTCGGAGCGAATCCAGGATGAAATCTACACCCTCGACTTGCCGCCCGGCTTGCGATCTGGACGCCCTTATTGATCTGGCTATTCGGGTGGAGGCCCGACTGTGGCGCAGAGACTCATGTCAGACGGGGTGCAGCCTCGGAACTGGTCCCCGAATCCTCCTCTCGCTTTTTGGTTCCGGAGGTTGGGTCTGCTGACCCGGAGCCCATGCAGCTGGGCAGATTCCGTCTCTCAACACAGGAGAAGCACCGACACAGGAACGAGGATCCTTGTTTGCATTGCGGGGGATCGGAGCACCGAGCGGCGTCATGGTCCAGTATAAGACCACACCCATCAGCAGACAAGAGCTTACTGATGGGTGAGATGAAGCTGAATAAATCCTCCGTTACCACCACTCTTCTGCCTGCTACTCTTTGTTGGTCTTCGAAAAAACTGGACATTAAAGCCATGGTCAATTCCGGAGCTGACGGAAACTTTATTGACTCGAATCTTGCTTTCAAATTAAAGCTTCCGATCGTTTCTCTTTCCCAACCCATCGATGTGCACGCCCTCAGTGGGCTTTCCCTCCCTACCATCACTCACTCCACTAAGCCCATAAGACTGAATACTTCAGGAAGTCATGTTGAACATTTATCTTTCTTTCTAACAGACTGCCATAATAGTCCTGTGGTTTTGGGGCATCCATGGTTGCTTCTTCATAAGCCCCATATTAATTGGGGTCACAATACTGTGTTTTCATAGAGTGAGAACTGTCATAAGTCTTGTCTTTCGTCTGCTCGTTCTGCTGTGTCTGGTTCTGTGTTTCAGGAGGAGCGCACGGACCTATCAAACGTGCCTAGTGAGTACCTCGATCTGAAGAAAGTGTTCAGTAAGTCTCGGGCTGCTTCTCTTCCTCCTCACCGTCCCTACGACTGTGCCATAGATTTATTGGCAGGGACCTCTCAGCCTAAAGGCAAGTTATACTCTCTTTCTATTCCCGAGAGGGAGGCCATGGAGAAATATATTTCTGATTCTCTAGAAGCCAAGATTATCCGCCCCTCTTCTTCACCGGCGGGAGCGGGATTTTTTTTCGTGAAAAAGTAGGATGGTTCACCTCGCCCATGCATTGACTACCGAGGGCTGAATAACATAACGGTAAAGAATACCTATCCTTTGCCGTTAATGTCTTCAGTGTTCGAGCGTCTGCAGGGGGCGTCTTATTTCACGAAATTAGATCTCCGCAACGCTTATCATTTGGTCCGCATAAGAGCCGGGGGTGAATGGAAAACTGCATTTAATACCCCCAGGGGGCATTTTGAATATTGTGTTCTTCCATTCGGGCTTTCTAACGCCCCCGCAGTTTTCCAAGCACTCGTTAACGATGTGTTGCGAGATATGATAGATCAGTTCATTTATGTCTACCTGGATGACATTCTGATATTTTCCCGTTCTCTCCAAGAACATGTGCAACACGTCAGACGAGTGCTTCAGAGGCTGCTAGAGAATGGGCTTTATGTCAAGGCGGAGAAATGCGTTTTTCATGCACA
>CAIGQQ010025909.1:0-17991 GCA_903798035.1 Danio albolineatus | reverse complement strand
CGCCATGTTAAAATATGTTTAAATGTTATATTTTATTAATAATCAGTGTGAATGACTAATATGTAAAGGGCTAATCAGTTTTCCTATAGCTACCATTAATAAGGTTTAAATTGGGATAATTTTGACACCACTACGTGTTTTTTCGCAATGTCAGTTCAATGTACAGCGTGCATCACATTATCAGACTAACCTTATTCTTGTTGACATCTTGGAGTGAAAACAGACTGAACTTGAGGCCGCGGGTGACCTGGTCAGACAAACTCACTGCACAGACAGCGTCACCGTCCTCAGAACCGCAAATGGCCGTGGCGTGACCGCAGTATAAACTTGCACGTCTTCCTCGACTTCAGCCACCATTCCAACATACAGTAAACGCGCGCGCTCCATAGTATTTACATGTCTGTTCGCGCGCTCTAACCGAAAGCGGGAGACGCGTCTCTAAAGCAACCTCTCGCGACACAACCTCTCCAATGCGGCGCCTCGCGATATTAGCAAACAAGTAGTTTGAACCATATTTATTATCATTTGACAGTAACGGAGGAACGCCGCCAGATTTAGCGGAGTAAGAGTAATGATATTTGTTTATGAGTAAGAGTAAAAGTACACATTTTAAAATGTAATCAAAAAGTACACGTTACCCAGCAATTTTACTCAAGTAAATGTAACAAAGTAAATGTAATTCGTTACTACCCACCTCTGTTCACTACTCACTACTCTTGAGTACTTTTAAAAGGTCTACTTTTTTACTCATACTTTAAGTAATATTTACTACAGATACTTTTACTCTACTTGCACTACATTTTTGGGCAAGTAATGATTCTTTTACTTGATTATCATTCTTCAGTACTCTTTCCACCACTGTATGTTGTATACAAATATATAGTCAATAATGCACACTCAACATATACAACTCAAGTTGTTTCTAAGCAATAAAATGGCCCTTTATTTTGAATTTTTAGGCATAAAACTGCATTCAGCACATTAAATTACATAGCAGAACACTGAAGTGCCTTTTACAACAAACATGTAGTGTCTCATGGGTTTGGCTTCCATTTATACAACCGCAAAGATAAGAGTGCGAGACCAAGAGAACCAAGCAGCAAGAGTGACTGAGAAGGAGACAAAGAAGAAACAAATAGCTTTAAATATAGACTGAAAGTGAGGGACAGAGATGCGGGTGGCAGAACAGAGTCGCTCCTGCTTGTGGTCTCACCCTCTGGTTAAGGCAGTCTGGGTGGTCCACACACACACACACACACACATACACACACACACACACACACACAGAGAGAGAGAGAGAAAGAGAGAGAGAGAGAGAAAGAGACAGACACAGGCCCTCAATTTTCCTCAGCTCTTAATTCGCTTGTCGTGGTTTTCTCCACAGGCCAGACTCTGGTTAGCCATCACCACTGCAATGCGTCACATAATGACAGCAATTTGCGGTCACGAATGGGAGAAAATGAGAAAAGAAGACAGAAAGACATGAGCTTCTTACTTTTTTTTTGTGGAAGAGCGAGCCACAAATATCTGAAAGTGAGGAGATGAGTGAATCGAGTGGATGAGGAGAGGAGAAAATCTGCGTGGAAGGACAGACAGACCCCTGAACTGTCTCTGTGGCTTTGTTTCGCCATAATTTTGCACATGACATTAAACTGTATCCACGAGATCGGATATCAGGACTGATGTGGGGATTAGCATTGTCAAAACTGTCATGGTTCAAGTTAAAATTGCTAACGCAGATGAGGCCTTTTAGCCACACAATTTATATTTTCCCACAATTTAACATCATTCTCTATTTCGTTCAGCTCAATCAGGCATCAAATGTCTCAGAACGTGCTAAGACTTATTACATTTTATTAGAAGACAAGACATTTGCTCTATGCAAAATTTCCTACTGTAGGCTACCCTCATTCATTATTTTACACATTAGTGCTGTGATATACTCAGTGTTGGGTAAGTTACTTTAAAAAAGTAATGAATTACTAATTACTTAATCAATATTGTATTTAAAATACTTATCTAATTACTGTGTCTGAAAAGTAACTTAATTACTCAATAAGTAACTTAACTAAATACTTCTTGAAATCCCTATAAACCTTGAGTGGACAAATAATAAAAATTTTACTCTGTAAATAATAAATACTTAGATAAAACATGAGTCAAACATGAAATAGTTTAGCCTTTTAGTTTTCTGAATCATCTTTATTATATTTTATTTAAAAAAAATCTATAATAATTACATGCATAATAATTTTTAGTATGCAATGTAACCTTCTTAAATATTATTCTGCATATCTATCGATCAGGCAGGATCAGGCAATCTTTACAAAAAAAGCATTATTTTTATTTATTAGAATGAAAGCCCGTGCAGTATGATCGGAAGTGGACAAAAGGCTTAAGATTTATACGGCATGTTTTTGAACTGGATAGTGTACTTTACTTTTTCAATGGAAAAGTAATTTAATTACAGTGAATATAACACTGGATATACTCCACTTAAAAGAGTGAATAAAAACCAGTGAATTTGAGCAGTCAGTGCACTGGAAATCATGCCGTTCTGTTTGTTTTTTGCTGGTTGATAAATCCCTTTATCACTTATTAGATTTTAACCTTATTGGGCAGACCTTGTGATTGTAATTTAAAACTTAAATAAAGTCCCATTGACAGTCTCAGCATTGATCCCTTGGCCAGCCTTAACATCGCTGGTAACCTACACACATCTGCAGCTTCTTCTGGATGTCCAGCATTTTCCAACCTCCGGTGCGTAGACTGCAGCTCTGCACAAAAAGCTTGGCCAGAGGCAGGGGCGCCGCTAGCAATTTTGGGCCCCATGAAAAAATATGAGGATGTGCCCCCTACTACCAAGCTAGCTATCCAAACTCTTTGTCTGCAATGTAGTTATACTGACCTATGCATTTTATTATTGATTTTGTCCACTACTTATCAGTATTTAGTAAGAGAACGGCCATGACTGTAGCTAGCAGATGATTTATTGTTCAAATGTAAATATAGTACAAAAAAAGGAACAGTAATCAAATATTCACTGACAATTTTATATTTCTAAACACACAAAACACCAATGTGTAGCTATTTAAATAACTGTACTGCAATAGTGTCTCATACAATGTGCAATACACTGGAAAAGTGACAAATATTATTAAGACACACAATTATATTTCAATGAAACCCATAAATAACCTGAGACCCATAAATGATGCTGAGTGCATTATCTGGGTAATTAAAGTGCACTTATTATTTTTAGAGTTTTCAGTGTGAACGCACTACTTACACTATTTATACTACAAAATGGCGTAGAATAGTGCACAAGTATGCGATTTGGGATGCAGCTGATGTTAACCTCGAGGACGTCGCTGCTTTGACAGTTTACCTGACGATCGCACTCAAAGCATCAACTCTCCTCCCGCTACTGACGGACTGAACCATACAGTGAAAGGAGGGGGGTGCAATTTGACAGTGACAGACACGAGGGGCAGATATAAGCCAAATATATGTATTTTTTATTTCTAATAAATAGTATTACTTGTAATTTAGAGATACATTCATAATTTATATTACATTATAGTACTGTTATTAATTATAAAGCAGATCTCTGCGGGCCCCTAGAGTGCATGGGCCCTTAGAATCGTCCTAACTTTCCCCCTTAGCGGCGCCCCTAGCCAGAGGACATATGTTCGTGCCCATCTAAGCCTGGTTTCTCTCAAGGTTTTTTTTTTTCTTTCACTTTTGTCAATTGGTAAAGTTTGTTCCTCACCACTGGCTTGCTCAGTTTGAGACTTGTGGAACTGTGCATAGATGTATTTTGCTCTTCAGTGTTTGGACTGTCAGCAGTGAAAACTAAACCACACTGAACTGAACTAAACTGAAATTCATCTCTAAATATTGGACTGACACAGTTTCAGTTTACAAGAACCTCTGAAAAGAGTAGAAGTATTTTGATTTAGGATCCTGCTGTCAATGTCATCAAAAATTCATTAAAGCCAGACTCAACCCAAACGAATAACCTTGTTACACATATTCCTTGTACAAATAACATTACTCTGTTCTTAAATGTATAGTTTCACTGTAACAAGGACATTAAAACAAATTTTAACCTTACTTCGGGAATATTCAACTGTGAATTTATCTCTATCATGGACTTCAGATTATTTCCAGCATATGGTACTGCATGTTCATAACCTTCAGATATAATCCAGAACTCATTTCAGTTTACAAGTGACTTTTGTGCTTCTCGGAGAGTTAAGTAAATCACACTTGTTTTCGTTTTTATGATATATCCAGCATGTTCTCTTCACCATTCATCTGGAACGCCTGATAAATCATTACAAGGCCGAATAACTGGTTTTGTTTGGCCTTTTATAAACAAAGGTTCTTTTCTGACATATACAAGTTTACACGAAAACTCTTTGTCCAGCTTCTGCAGAAAGAGAGGTTGAATGGAGTAAATGTAAACATGTTGCCAACCCAAAATGCAGTTTAAGGGTGCTTTCACATCTGTGGTTTGGTTCATTTGGTCTGGATCAAGGGCAACAAATGGTACGTTGTAGCATTTTTCTGCCATTTAGGGTCCTTTTCACACCACTCCGAACCAAGCGGCAACCTCTCGCTCTCCCTCGGGAAGCCAATACTGAAGTAACTGAAACTGCAATACATCGACTCGCCTTCGGGGGCTGGCTCCATGAACTCCAGGGGGTTTCTGACTGCAATGGTAAACTGGCCATTTTTACAGCTGATAAAAACATGTTTACAGCCTGGTACAATCGATGGTTTTGATGCATATAATAAATATTAGCCTTCATGACAACTCTGAGGGGGATGAATTTTTTCTCCTCCGTTTCCTTTATATTAAGTTATATTAAGTTTGCATAATTAAGGGCGTGGCCACTTGAGTGACAGCTAGCCTCGCTGGTCGCCTTCACGTCACCTCAGCTGATTCCACCTGATTAGCCGCTGAACTCGGTATATACATCTTATTTTTGTTTAGTTTTTGTGGCTTTACACAGTCAGTTGCCTTTTGGAATTATTTCCTACATTTATTAGATAACATGGCATGCTGTATGCAGTTAATTGTGCTCACAAACCATTCACGTGGTCTCCATTTCCCAGGTGAGTGAAATTATACACTTAAATACCATCTCTATAAATGTACCTGCTTTAATGAAGATCATTTATGATTTATAATGTTCTTTAGACCTGTAATGCACTCCAGAATCTGAGAGATTGATTAGCTGAAGGCTATAAAACAGTAATCAAGCGTTGTCATACAGTGTTATGCCTGGATTTCATAAATAACCTTGCATTTACTAACTCAGACTATATCTGAGGTATTTGGAAGTAATTCGCATTTCCCTCCTGTAGAAAAACACCTCTTTGCCCTTATTTGGATACCCCCAGCTGGAACAGTGACGCGCGAACAAAATGGCGCCGGTTAGCCACGCCCACTTGTGGCCTCTTTTGCGCTCTTCAGAAATCTATGGGTGACGTCACGGATACTACGTCCATATTTTTTACAGTCTATGGTCCGAACCAGTTGAAAAGAACCAAAATGCAGTCAAGATCCACATCCCTCATTGGCCAGATGACATTGAATGTATTTCCAAAACTGCTTTTCGATTGGTCAGAATTAACATGTGGGAAAATGCCAAAGAACTCCCGCAAGTGAACAAACTGGCACAAAATGTCGCTGCACTGGCTGATTGTGTCCCTGGTCATAGTATACTCAGTGCCTAATTTGTAAATTGCGAGGTCCCGGAACAGATCGGGTTAACAGATCTGGCATGGTACCGGAGGATGGAGAGGTGTCGTGGATGAAAGTGAAGAGGGTTGGGGAGTCGCGGAAGAAAGTGAAAGTAAACAGTGGACAGGGGGTGTGGGCGGTTGAGGAGGGAGATTGGTAAAATGAGGTGCCGGATCAGATTTCAGAGGTGCTGGATCCGTCGTGTTCCAGCACAAATTAAGCCCTGAGTATCCTATATAGTTTGTATACATCACTACAAACTATAAATTTTGAGAATGAAACAATGTTTTTTTTAATGCATGAAAATGTGTGAAAACACCAGAAAATGCTATCTAATAGACATTACCTTATGCCTAACTGCTTATAGAAAAAAAAGTACACAAGCTTGACAATCACTTGCTTCACAAATAGTAAAATAACCAATTAATTCCATTAAAAAGAGGCAAAAAATATCCAACACCTCTCTACATGTTAAGACCTCCAGAAAACTTCACTCTCTAATCAAGAATCAAAGAGAACGTCTTTCAAAGACTTTTCAAAGCAGGAGCGCGCTATTTAATGTGTTGCCTAGAGAGATGATTATTGCAATAAATTTCCTGGTGTCCCCAGTGGCGAGCAGCTGAGGCAGCTGCAGGTCGGGTGGAGGAAACGCCCTCTGCGTCGATCATCTTCACCGGCTTGAGCTCACCCTGTCTCTGGAGCTCTCCATACTCACTGCAGCCTTTAAAGATGTAAGAAATGGTTTGCTAGACATGCAAGCGGTCAGCTGTGAGAAATGCTGCTAACAGATAATGATTGTTCAACAAGCAAATGACAAGTTTTTTTCCATTGACATTTGCTTTTGTTTCCCTGCTGTGCATGAGTTGGGAAACCTAATCTGCATGTCAAAGCCAATGGAACACATTAAAACTAAATTTTCAGATGGTGACCTTAAGATCAGCTTTTGTTCTTTTAATTTATTTCCATCAGATATGATTTCTTTTGATTATCGAAGCAGAGCAACTGTCCACATTCAAAGTGGCAAATCATATGTAATTCCTTTTCGCCTATACCTTTGATGTTCGCCAGCAGTTTGGCAAGTTAGAACATGCAGTGGTTTTAGTCATAAATGATTATACCTTCTCAAACTGCAAGGTTATTGCCTGCAACAAAGTTTCTTAATGGCATTGTTGGAAACCGCTTTACTGGTTGATCAGTTTGAGACGCAACTTGAAATTACTCTACCTTCCAGCATCTTGTTTAATGTCTTGGCGTCCATCCAAGCAGGTCTTTTTCATCCTTGGCAGTAATAATTCGAAATAGACATTTTCTGTTTATTACTTAAAGAGCCCATATTATACATTAAAAAGGGTCATATATTGGTTTTGGGGGTCTCCAACAGCAGGCTGATCTGCATGCATGGTCAAAAAACACTTTCATTGTCTTATAATATGCATTTATTTTTACCTCATTATCCCAGCGACTCCTATATGAATCGTTCAGTGATTCATTTGTACCAAAACCCCTCCTTAGCGCGAAGCTAAACTGCGCTGATTGGACCGATGACCCAGTCTGTTGCGATTGCTCGACAGTGCTCAGCGTGAGATAATGCCCACCACCACGGCTTATCAGTATTGAAGTAGTCGGAGTGTGTGCGTGAGCATACCTGCCAACACTCGTTTTTCCCGGGAGTCGCCCGTATTTCAGACACCTCACCCCCGAAACTAACCCCCGATCTCCCAGCATATTCCCAGCTCTATTCTTAACCATGAGTAAAAATAGCGACACACATTCAGTATTAGTGCATACAGCGGCAAAAGCTGAACCATTATGAAACAGGACCACCGCACGTGTGTAGGAGAGCTGATGTGGCCATAGCAACGACAAACAGCAGAGGAACACAAGCTCAAACGCATTTTAATCCGCAAACAAAGCGGCACCTGTCGTGCTTACAACGTGCTTTCAGACGCGATATTAGAATACAAGTTAACCAGATACACTACAAGCGGTTACAAGTTACAAAACACAATTAAATGCATCATTTACAAGCTAGAGAAAACAATTAGGCACCGTTTTAATCGCACTTACTCACACTTGTTGGATAGCAGGCCAGGAAATGTCCCGGTGCTCTGAATCTTCCGTTGTAAGCACTCCTCAGAGGGAACACAGCACATGGCTGGGTTTAATGCTGAGGTATTTCTGCAGAAATAAACCTCAACTACTGACTCTTCAAAATCTCATCTCTGGGTTATCTGCACACTTCCAATATCCAGCCGAGCACAGTGCTCTTCCCTGTGTTGCCAGATGGAGCTGACTGACTCCAGTCCAAACCCATTCCAAAAGGTTTTTACCTGCACAATCAAACTCAAAACCGCCCAATCTGGCAACATTTGCTCACCGCTGTTGTTTGTGGGCGGGATTGGGGGTTTTGAATCTCCCGGGGCTGCGCGCGCACAGATGGGCGGGGCTTATGTTTCATGTTCGCGTCATGCCGAAAAGGCTAAAGACTCGTAAGCACGGCGACTCGTTTGAGGAACAATGAATCAACTCTTTTATGGATGAATTAATAGTTTTAAACACTGTGCACTTTCAGATTTAAGCCTTAGCTGGACATTTCATTTCACTTAGAGCTGTGTTATACACTGTATCCAAGCTCATTTTTAAAAACCCATAATAGGGGCTCTTTAAGATTAGCTTTGATCTCAATTTTTCTTCAAGAGTCATTCGTGAAATGCAAGCTATGATTTCTTTGGAACAACCCTACATAGCATGAAACAAATTGTACCAAGAACTCGTTTGCTATGTTCCTAGTGTGTAGATTCACCATAGTTTAAGTATACATCCACCACGTGTAATTATGCGCATGCATGTGAGGTATGAGTGTAGTTGATGTTTAATGAAGCTGTGGGTACTAGCAGGATTTTTGTGGACTGTTCTGCTTGCATAGATGTGCAGCTGTGAGTGATGCGATTCCCACATACCCCATGACTCCCTTCTGCAACCATTCTCTCATCTTTCAATTCTAGACACAACGCCCTGAATAAACTGAAGCTGTCCATCAGAAATGTCCGTGCTTGAATTCCTTCACAAAACATTACAAACGTGTCATTCCAACTTGCATTCCTACATGATTTGAGCATTTTTTGTGTCATTACAATATGTTCCCAGTTATTGCGCTAATAACTGATGACGCAAATCGTCCTCCAGACATGACAACAGGTTATGTGATTCCTCGTTCCTAGTTTGGTGAGAAAACCATCTCATATAAGTCTGATGCATAGATAGTAACCAGGATTCAGCCAGTAATCTTTCCTGATGCAAGGCACAGCCCTAAATAGTTCAGATAAGGGAAAATCTCAGTTTAAAATTCCTGCTTTGAGCCTGCCTCTGTCTGGCTAGCGATCCTTCCTGGTCTACATATTGCAATCTGGGATGAGTTGTATATTCTCAATGAAGCAAATGTAAGCAAACTCATTAAAAAGGCATTAGGGGGGACTGTGTAATGCTGTAAGCTGTATGCATGTAAAGTAATCTATTTGGAAACTCTGAAGGTTTATTTTGCTCCTTCATTCGAGTAGACAGCTTCTCACATGTGTGAAGCTATGCGTGAGAAGTTAACCATTTCTGAACTGGTGTGACTGAGATCGTCTATGGTTTAGATCAGGAATCTGAAATCAGAGCTTCTGTATAAACCATTTCCACTTAACATGCAGTGTTCTGACTATCTTCTTTCCCAGCCGTTGTCCTCCCTAATGTTTTCCATCGGTGTCTGAGGGGGTGAGAACATGTCACCTCAAAAGCACAGTTTATAGCTTGTGTCAGATCCAAAGAGCCGAAGGTTGAAATGTGGCTGAGGACTTAACCACAGGTTAACAGACCCCCACAAAGTCCCCCACAGAGACCTGTGATGAATTGTCAAGTGTGCCCAAGGGGTGATTTATGAACCTCCTCCATTGAAAAGGACAGAATTCACACTTACCCTCAGATCAATTGTTATTTCTTCACCAGAACCCACAGGATTTTTATTATTACTCAAGGGTTGTTCTATCTCACTTTTACTTGAAAATATACGTCATAAATATATTGGTATAGCAACAAAGTCCATTGATTATTACACCAGAATGAGAGTATATATTTGTCATATTGACCTAGAAAATAGCAAGATGTTCTTGTACATCTTAGCCCATGATGAAACTACAGAAGAGTCAATCTTTAAATAGGACAATTATCAAAGCTTTTACATTTTGGGAGCAAGATGCTAACGGTCTAACTCAATTGTAAATAGTGCAATCGATGATACAGGCTCCCATTTGTGCAATCCCGCAAAGTATTTGGGGAGTACCACATAGAGTTTGCTCTCCACAGTCAGCTTGGTAGAAGCATTCAGGTCCTCTCCTCAAGCTCTGGATCTATTTAAAGATGTTCTGGAGATGAGGCAGTCTGCGGTAGGTCCACTGGTTTATTTATCCTGCATGGGCTCTGACTATTTTCGGGCTGACTTCACAGGGCACTAATTGCTCTCGTTTCACTGTTAGGTAACGGGAAGAGAAGGAAATGAACAATCACTCCCATGTTTGTTTGAGGGTGAGGTTGAGTCTGCGACTCTGTGTATGTGTACTAGCTTGTACACAAATGGAGTCGTGTGTTAATGACAAGACATTCTGCATAAAGCAAAATATGCAGCTGCCTGTTTTTTGTTTATTTATTTTTTCATTCAGCCTTTTCAACTGGAATTTGAATCAAAAACTGAGGAATCTATGACTGAACGTTCTAGTAAATATACCACAGACTGCTATCGAGGCAGGTTTAAAAAGAAGGACAGAAAGTATGACAAAATGAGCACTGAAGAAAACTTGCATTATGAATGTGATCTGGCTGTGCAAGTAGGATCGCAACACTCTCAGGTGTAAACATACCTCAGCCTTTTCTACAGCCTGGAGGGTATGTTGTACATCCTGACCCCTCTCACTCACTCACTACATTGCACATCAGTCTGGCAGATTCCTGTGTCTGTTTGAATTGTCCAATGTTCTGAAAAGATCAAACTCCCTCCCCGTTGCCTTGTCCGTGACCTGTCCTGACACACAAAGCAGGTAAACAGGCCACTGGAGTACCATAGAGTCAGAGTCTAAGCTGTCTTTCTACTTCTATCAGATGTAATACATCACTTTCACCTGCTTCTTGCTTCGGTCATGAACCCACAGCGAAATTTCACCCCAGCAAACATGTATGTCCCAGTACACTGTGGACTTCATCAGCTGGAGGTTTTATTAAACTCACCATTCCAGATACCCCGTTGACATTTGGAGACTCGTTTGAAGAACAGTTTTATACTCTTTCTCTGAGGAACAGTCTGCGAGAATGCCAAATTTTTCCATGTGTTTCATATATTTGTTAACTTTCGAGCATTACTTCTTGGAGACTCAGAGTTTTGGTAATGGACTGTTGATGGGGGTGTACGTACGGCAATATAAATCCAACAGAGCACCTCAGCTGTGATGTTATTCCTCAGCTCTTTGCTCTCTGTGAGTCCCGCTGAGTTGCTTTGCAGTGGTACCATAAGCATCAAAGCTGTGAGTGATTGTCCGAGCAGTTTGTCTACTAGCACCCCCTGAGGGATCAGCCTACAAACTTACCACATTATAAAGCTCAAAGCATACACCACTGCCAGGATGAAAAGACCATTATCACCCTGTTTCATTGAAGAGCTAAACCAAGAGAACATTAGAGCCCTTGAAACCGTTTAATGATGCAAGCTGCCAGAGTTGAATTCACAAGGATTCAAAAGTGCGTAAACAAGCCTGAAGATCTGAAGCCTAAACTATGTGCTCACACTTTTGCTTACACTTTTACCATTCTTAATTCACAGCATGGTTTGAGAACAGAAGATGATGCAACAAAACTGTAGGAAAGAGATTGGTGAGAGATTGGAAAGAGTATTGAGTCCACCATTTTCCTTTGGGAGCAACCAATAGGTTACATCTTCAAAAGTGAAACACACGTGGTGGGTTGAAAAGGGGTGGGGTGGGGGGGGGGGGGGGTCCTTTATGCTCTTTTCATCAAAATGTAACTTGCAGTCATTTTGGGCAAACTGACTTGGTGTCACCTGTCCCAACTTAGCCCATGTCTTTCTCGTGCTTTGCTTACTATATTCATTCATTCATTCATTTTCTTTTCGGCTCAGTCCCTTTATTAATCCGGGGTCGCCACAGCGGAATGATCCGCCAACTTATCCAGCATATTTTTTTACGCAGCGGATGCCCTTCCAGCCGCAACCCATCTCTGGGAAACATCCACCCACACTCATTCACACTCATACACTACGGAAAATTTAGCCTACCCAATTCACCTGTACCGCATGTCTTTGGACTTGTGGGAGAAACCGGAGCACCCGGAGGAAACCCAAGCAACCACGGGGAGAACATGCAAACTCCACACAGAAATGCCAACTGACCCAGCCGAGGCTCGAACCAGCGACCTTCTTGCTGTGAGGCGAACGTGCTACCCACTAGGCCACCGTTGTGCCCGTCTTACTATATTTCCCAATAAATATAAATATATTGGCACTTGGGCAACACGGTGGCACCTCCTGTCGCCTCACAGCAAGAAGGTAGCTGTTTCAAGCCTTGGCTGTGTCATTTGGCATTTCTATGCGGAGTTTGCATGCTCTCCCTAAGTACGCGTGGGTTTCCTCCGGGTGCTCGCCCACAGTCCAAAAGACTGTGCTATAGGTGAATTGGGTTAGCTAAATTGTCTGTTGTGTAAATGTATGGATGTTTTCCAGTAATGGGTTGCAGCTGGAAGGGCATCCCCTGTGTAAAACATATGCTGGATAAGTTGGCAGGTCATTCCGCTGTGGCGACCCCTGATTAATAAAGGGACTTAGGCTGGATTTAAACTTTCACCTGGCACCGCATCGCACCTTGCGAAATGGATGAGGCTTTTATACTTGCCGCGTTCGCCGTTGTGATATTCTTTAAAACGACAGGGGGCAGTCAAATGAAACTGACCGTAAAGTCAGAAGAAGTAGAAAGTTTCAGGAACTACGTCATATCATTAACATAATTGATGTTTATTAAACTAGTTATTTTTATTATTTTTGTAAATTATTTTAATGATTATAAAGATTTTTGTAACCTTTCAAGATTTTTTTTAATCAAACTTTGATGCATCACTTGCTTTTGTTCATATCTCGGACAGTTTCATCTATTAAAGTGTATTAAAATATTAATGACAACAGAACATGGGTTTCTCTACAAATATATTTTTTATTATGGCAAGATGAAAAGCAAAAAGTACACTTAATAAATAATACAGATGTTTTTTTTTTTATTTATATAGCTGCTCCACAATTCACACATTACTCTCTGACTAGTTTCTGTCCTCTTCTCATGCTAAAAAGGCAATAATAATCCAACATTCCTGTCCATTATCACCATAAAGTCTAGAAAAACGGCATCATGTTGTAAACCAACTGGTTCAAATAATCCTGTCCAGTTATCAAAGAAATTATTTATTATTTCATTATAGTTTTGTATCTATTACATAGCTTTAAATTCAATTGTAATATATACATCAGTGTTAAACCTATGACTGGTGGAAAAGCATATTCTGTAATTGTGTATCTGTGTCTCCATTGGCCTCTTTTGGCTTCAACAAACTCATTCCTTAGGTTTTTCCAAACCTTTAAAACAAAAACTTTCCTCCTTTATCACTGCTGTTGCAATTTTTAGCCAAGAATTATTGATCATCTGGTTATCTCTATGATCACTGATTATAAAGATAGCTTTACATTCGTACCTGTTTCAGACAAAATCTCTTCAAAGTGATTCATATTCAACTCAAATTAGACGCGGCGCCGCGCGTGCTGTTCGCTTGAGTGTCAAAAAATCCCATGTGCTCCACGCACCTTAAACTCCACGATGACGTCATATTTGCACACTCAAGCGGACTAGCGGACTCGTCGAGTTATAAACCAGGCTTAAGCCCAAAAGAAAATTAATGAATGAATATTGACACTTAACAGGATGTGCGAGGTGGCACAGTGGGAAGCCCTGACGCTTCACAGCAAGAATGTCGCTGGTTCGAGCCCCGGCTGGGTCAGTTGGCATTACGTTCTGGAGTGTGTATGTTCTCTGTGCATTGATGTGGGTTTCCTCTGGGTGCTCCGGTTTCCCCCACAGTCCAAAGACGTGTTATAGGTGAATTGGGTAGGCTAAATTGTCTGTAGAGTATATGTGTGTATGAGGCCCCGTTTACACTGGTGCGTTTTAGTTTTAAAACGGCGTTTTAGCATGAAAACGATGCGCGTCCACACTAGCGTTTCACCCAAGCGTCTCTAGCAGATCTCCCTCCACACTACGCCACCAGAAACATATATCACGTGATTATTCGTGCACTCTGGACATGCGTGTTCAAGTATAAACAGGAAGCACAAGTCTCGCTTGGCATTTGGTTATTGTTAGTCAACAAACGCTGGTTGAACGATGAACGCGATGGTAAAGAAAGCAAGAGAGGTCTTTTTGTGGACAGGCGACAAGGTCGAGTTGTTACTTAAAGTAACAAATGAATATAAAACATCCATGGCTATCAAAATTACAGTGTTTACAGTGAAGGCTGGTCTGCTGTCTGCTGGTGACGTTATAGCCATGTGCGCTTGACGAATAAGGGAAGGATACACAATGACCCAAAGACCCAAATACGTAGCGAGTCTCAGCAGCCACACCTCCGTTTTCAAAGGTCTCCGTTTCCCTCATCCACACTGAGACGCAACAGCAGCATTTTAGAATGAAAACAGCCTCTCCGGCGTTTCCAAAACGCTCCGTTTTCGGGGCTCGAAAAACTCCGGCGTAGTGTGGACGGATGGCGTAACCGTAGCAAAACTTAGGGGTTTTAAAACAAAAAACACACTAGTGTAAACGGGGTGCGCATGGATGTTTCCCTGTGATGGATTGGAACTGGAAGGGCATCCTCTGCGTTAAAACATATGCTGGATAAGTTAGTGGTTCATTCCACTGCTGTGACCACTGATTAATAAAGGGACTGAGCTGAAAAGAGGGCGCCACGGTGGCCTAGTGGGTAGCACGATCGCCTCACAGCAAGAAGGTCGCTGGTTCGAGCCTCGGCTGGGTCAGTTGGCATTTCTGTGTGGAGTTTGCATGTTCTCCCCGTGGTTGCGTGGGTTTCCTCCGGGTGCTCCGGTTTCCCCCACAGTCCAAAGACATGCGGTATAGGTGAATTGGGTGAGCTAAATTGTCCATAGTGTGTGTTTGTGAGTGTGTATGTTGGCGGTTCATTCCGCTGTGGCGACCCTGGATTAATAAAGGGACTAAGCCGAAAAGAAAATGAATGAATGAACTGAGCTGAAAAGAAAATGAATGAACGACATTTAACAGACAATTACAAAAGGACTTCAACCCCCTAAACACACACCAGAGCAGTTGGGGGTTTGGTTCCTTGCTCAAGGGTCTCACTTCAGCAATAGTATTAAGGGTCATAGAAAATGCTGGTTATTCACTCTCCATCTATCCAAGCCAGTGCTGCAACTTGAATCTGCAACCTTTGGATCACAAGTGCAATTCTCTAACCATTATGTGACATAATTGATAAGTGTATATGAAATTTGTTCCAGCTGTTTGCAATACGCGTTACATCATGATTTAGGTGTTAACTCTTCCTGTTTGACTCTTACACTCTAAATCAGTGGTCAAAAGGGCCGCAAATGGATTTATGGCCCTCAAATCAGATAACACAACACACTTCAGAACTTGAAGGCATCTTTCACACACTTGTCCTGTTCTCGTTTCTGACTCTGAAAGGTTTCAAGGCCAAAGCACTGGAAGTTGAGGCAGGCCAGTAAGCGAAAACATGTGTCTGCAGCCCTCAGCCCGAGCTCAACATTAATTTGTGTTTGTGTAGAAAATTGCCCTGAGAGAGATGAAAATATATGGGCCTTGGCTTCGGGGAATGGGCTGACAGCTTTGAGGATTAAGCTAGTTGTATGATAATGCTAAGCTGGTTGAAGATTGTACACATCTTAAGTTGAGCTAACCTGATGTTAAAAGGTTTCACTGTTCTTTTATATTTTTTCAATCTTTTATATGTTTAAATAAATGAACTTTATCTTCATTAAAGTGGTTTATATGTTGGGGTTGCCAAAATAATATAGTTCAGTACCCCTAATTTTGTTCAGAAATAGGGCGCCACGGTGGCGTAATAGGTAGCAGGATCGCCTTACAGCAAGAAGGTCGCTGGTTCGAGCCTTGGCTGGGTCAGTTGGCATTTCTGTGTGGCGTTTGCATGTTCTCCCCGTGGTTGCGTGGGTTTCCTCCAGGTGCTCCGGTTTCCCCCACAAGTCCAAAGACATGTGGTATAGGTAAATTGGGTAGGCTAAATTGTCTGTAGTGTATGAGTGTAAATGAGTGTGTATGGATGTTTCCCAGAGCTAGAAGGGCATCCGCTGTGTAAAGCATGTGCTGGATAAGTTGGCGGTTCATTCCACTGTGGCGACCCCAGATTAATATAGGGACTAAGAAAATGAATGAATGAATGAATGTTCAGAAATACACAAAGTATTCTGCAGCTATATTAGGCTGAATTTGGCAAAAAAAAGTTGCATAATAATAATACCTTAATGGATTGTAAATAAAAGGCATTTAGCCGAAAAGAAAATGAATAAATGAATTTAAATATATATATAGATTATAATTATATATAACTCATTGTATATTATATTAATGATCTCATATGGCCTTGATTTTGTTTTGTTCCACACTGACTACCACACTGAAATACCATGTAAAAACACTGATTTACTAATAGAAATACACCATTTTGTGATCCATAGAAAAAAAGAGGAAATCAAAGTGGTTTGGACGGCACATGAGTAAATTAATGTTCCTTTTTAGATTAATTATTCCTTTATGAATATATATCAGCAGGTTCAATAGAAACAAAGGTCCCACTTTATATGTACTTACTGTGTTCAAAATGTAATTGAGAACACAAGTTGGGATAGGGGTAGGGTTAAGGACAAGTTTGGTGGTATCGGTAGGTTTAAGGGTGGGTTAAGGTGTAAGGGATAGTCAACAGTGTATTTACAAATGTAATTATAGAAATTAATTACAGATGTAAATACATACAGGTATTTAATTAAGCATAAGTACAATGCAAAACATGTATTTACACAATATGTACATTGTATCGAATTATTAATTTCGGTGTAAGTGCATATTAGTTAGGGCCACTTAATATGAAGTGGGACTGAAATAAAATATATGAATGGCAGCGGACACATGTACTGTGATCATATGCAATGAATCTATGTTTTATAGACTGCTTTTCTACATTTGTAGGCTTCAAGATCTTGCATAACTCCAAAAATAAGTGTGTGTGTATGCTTAGGAATGTGCATGCAAGTATTATTTATGTTAGTGTACAAAACAGCAGTCTCTAACTTCTCCTTGTCTGATGTACCTCAACATCCACTCCTGTCGAAAGCAACAGAAACAAACAAAAACCAGTGCAAAAACAGGCTCTCTTGGTGACAGACTTTTTCCGCGCCCCAGGGCACCTGTTGTCCCATATGGGTGATCGCTGCAGAGTGAGACAGGACAGGCATTTAATACTGGCAGAATGTCCAGCACTGCTGCCTGCTTTCTCAGTAGCATGTTCACACAGCTCCCATGTGTGCTTTGCTTTTTGCTCTGTTTTGTGAGTGTTTAGGGTTAAGCAAGACCCACCATGCAAAAAATACTGATGGATAGCATATGCTTGTTATGTACACAAACAATATTAACAGTTTTAAAAGGGTTCAGTGAATATAGGAGGTAGGGCTGCACAACATCGCTTCAGCCAGGAGCGGCGCAAGCCTAACTGGCACGTTAGGCAAACGACGAGCATGCCGCCCCCACGGTGCTCATGCTGCCCTCACGCAAGTGAAGAGCGGGTCTGTCTCCATGCCTAACAAGATGCCGTCCTGGGCGATCGCCCATAATTGCACATCCGCCAGTGGTTTTAGCACATAGCAATGTGCACTTCTGCAATAGTCTCATCGCAAAATGTGCAATGTTGATCTATGATTATAGTTGACCAGGAGACACTAAACACATTAGAATTGTTGTTAACCAAATGGAGTGAAAGTCTTTCATTTGCACATGTTAAGCACATGTTAAGGCCTGACAGAGTTCAAATTATTTAGGCACAATAAATTTTCTGCTTGTAACTATAATGAAGAATAATTGTACTCATATATATAT
>CAIGQQ010025908.1:0-21219 GCA_903798035.1 Danio albolineatus | reverse complement strand
TTTTGAAGACAATAAAAGGATTGAATTAAAGAAGTGATATGCAGGGGTGTAGCAGACATTTGGAGGAGGGGGGGGTCAGTGGGTGGAGGGTTGAGATAGCGTCTAAATGGTCTCTGAAAATGAAGGGGACACTCATCCCCCGCCCCGGTAGCTACGCCCCTGTTCATATACAATATGACAGCATGCGTTTTACAAAACTCAATGCACAAGTGAACTAAGTTGTGTTCAGATCAGTTTGTGTAACCAAAATCTAATTTAATCTTGTAGTTAAAACACTAATATGCTATCAATTATTTGTTTAATGAATTATTTGTCAGTTTAGATTGATTTTGATGTATCTTAGGTTGTATTTAAAGATGTACAAGTGAATTATTGCATTATACATATAACTGCTCGTTAACGAAAATTTCTTATCAGCCAATCACATAGCCGCAACAATGCATGTAGACATGGTCAAGACCATCTGCGGCAGCTCAAACAGAACATCAGAATGGGGAAGACTTAGGTGACTTTGAACGTGGTATGGTTGTTGGTGCCAGACGGCTGGTCTGAGTATTTCAGAAACTGCTGATCTACTGAGATTTTCACGCACAACCATCTGTAGGGTTTACAGAAAATGGTCTGAAAAAGAGAAAATATCCAGAAAGCGGCAGTTATGTGGGCGCAAATGCCTTGATGCCAGAGGTCAGAGAAGAATGGCCAGACTTGGTTGGAGCTGACAGAAAGGCAACAGTAACTCAAATAATCACTTTTTACAACTGTCAAACCTTGAGGCAGATGGGCTACAGCAGCAGAAGACCAACACAGGGTGCCACTCCTGTCAGCAAAGAACAGAAAACTGAGGCTACGATTCAATAGTGGCAATTACATATCCTGTGGCGCAATTTGGCCATTTCAGACTGCAAAAGAAAGTGTGAGCAAACATCTAACAAACGGAGCAATGGAACAGACAGAAAAGCAAGCGACTTACAATGATGGAGACTGGTTCAAGGATGACAGCCGCTGAACGTGACCGAATTGAAGGACATTATTTGTACTTTACATGTATGGCTGGTATTATGATGGGCGGCAAATCAATAATAAAATCGATGATTTTGTTTAACTCTTTTCCTGTAGTTGACAAGAGAAAACACTTTCCTACCATTGAGTTTTACTGTGTTTTAGGTGCATTACAGTAGGGGAAGTCCTAAAGCATGAGGCGCATGATGTCAGATGCTCCGGGGAGTGAAATCTGAGGGAGAAAGTAAGATCGTGGAAAAATAAAAATAAGAGTTATACAACCTTTCTTTGGCTTAGCCGTTTTAGATCCTGACGAGACCAAAATAAAAAAAGCTTTATTTATATGATTTGTGTCATTACCATCCCAAAATTAGTCATTTTTATTGCAATACTATCACAAAAAATCACGAAAAACTAGAGGTCAGTTTAAGGCATACTGTAATATACAACACATTAATGCATTGTAATAATCTGTAAGTTATAATCAGCCTTGTGATTTTGGACACATTTCCCAGAAAATATACTATATTTATAGGTACTTTAAATGTACCTTTCAGCTAGATTACAAATCCATCCAGTGAGAGGATATTAAACTTTCATATTTTAAGCTGATTTAAGCACACATATCGCAGTGTGTTGACTTAATTCTCTTAACAAAGTACAACAAAACACTAATAAAGCCCTCTGAGGTGGAAGATTCTTCTGTGGTGCTTGAAGCTTACTGACTTGTAGCTAATAGTGAAGGGAAGGTGGGAATGCAAACAAAAAAGGCAATTCAATTATGCAGCGTTCAGTAGTGGGGTGAACAGAATAAGAAACTCCATTTCAAAGGCCTCTGAGCATCACCCACACACACATACATACTCAAAACACTGCTTACCCAGACTCCCTTGCTATTACAAGAGCAGCATCGACCGGTCGCCCACACAGGACAAGTGTCATGACAATAGTCATCAAGACCCATCACATTTGCATTTGTGCATTTGTAGTCATGTATAATCTCTCACGTCAAGTGCTTGCCCTCGCCATTGCCTGTGACGAAGCAGCCATGTGTGTTTTTAATTACATCTCACTCAGGATTTGCCCCAACAATACAGAACAATTATTTTTCTTGGCTGAATCGTGGCGCAGGCTTTGCAGAATAAGCAGGATTCTGGTCAAACTGCACCGCTGGGCTCTTTTTGAGGGAGTTTGTTAAAGCGTGACCTTCCAAAGGACGGGTAAAGTTCACACCATGAATCCTTTTAGCAGTCCAGATGTTAGTCGTATTCTGTATTCTGCATACGCTGTTTTTGGACATGCACAAGCTGCATATCAATTACATGAATGAGCCCATACTAGGCCCACATTGAATCTACACATGCAGAAATCTGCAGATTTTTAGCCCATCCTTGAGTCTAAATATTTAGTTATGTAAATGTGTGTAAATTTAAATGTATTCACTTTTTTAAAAATTCCTTTCAGTAATATTATTGACTAATATGAAAATGTTTACATTTATTTACAATACAGTTTCTAAAGTAATATTTTCTGTCTTTAGTAGATGTGGGGGACTTGCTTTAAGTGGACTTGCACAATGCAAACATTAAATAAAAGTTCTATTTTGTATATTAAGTTTTAAGTTACAATACTCCCAAAATCATTTTGCATAAAACCACAGATTTGCCTATGTCCTAGATATTACTTGACATTAAACACTCTGTTTATATTTAACACTCTGTTTATATATATATAAACATGACAAATGATGAACAAAAAACTAAGAAAATCATGTTTATTTTTTAATTAATCTGAGGGCATCCAGTCAAAAAGTCAACAGCGCAAAGGTCCTCTGGAAGATCTTCCTGGTCCACCAGCCCGCTGAAGCTGGGGTTGTATTTAAATATATACACATTCTAGATATGAAAGAGTGTGAACTATCCAATCAATCGATCAATAAATCAATCAATCTGTTTTAATCTTTCAAATTTGCTTCTCAAGTAACTTTATCTTTGTTTTTAAGAATATTCAAATATCCTGTTTGAAATGAAAACAAAAATGCAATTTTTTTTCACGTCATTGACTGAAGTTTCTCTAAAGTTCCAAACAGACTGTGCAACATACTTTGCATGCTTTTTTACACACATACACACTTACAAAGACTTTTTTGACATATCGTCAAATGTTTGTAAATTATCCATTTGAACATAATTTTTTTGTATTGTTCACATGCTTTGCGATTTCTTACGGCTCCAAAATTTGCTGGCAATTTTGATCTTGAACTGATTTTAGAACTGAATAACTCCTCAATTGCATACGGCTCAGTAGACATATGTGCCCAGGGCTACATTTTTGAGAATCAAGAAAATACGTACCCAGGGCTATGTGTGCATGCACTGGAGGCCTCGGTGTAAGTTCACACTTTTGATAAACAAATAGCTTTTTCTCCTACTTTATACAACTACATATTATCAAACGCTTCTAAATTATCCATTTGAAGATTTTTTTTTATTTATTATTATTTTTGTATTTTTCACATGCTTTGCGATGTACTACTGCTCCAAAATGAGCTAGCAGTTTTGATCTTAAATTGATATTAGAACTGAATAACTCATCAATTCTACAACTGCTGAAGGCCTGAAATTTTCATAAACAAACTGTGCATTCAGCTCATTAGAGATATGTGCCCAGGGCTACGTTTTTTTGAGAACCCAGACATGTGTACCCAGGGCTATGTATGTTTGCAGTTTTTGTTTTCACAAATCCAGTATAGGCCTCAGTGTAAGTTCACAGTTTTTACATAGAAAAAGCCTTTTCTCCCACTTTCTCCCACTAAGTACATATAATCAAATACTCTAAAATATTAATTTAACATTTTTTGTTATTATTATTATTATTTATCTATTTATTTTTATTATTATTTTGTTTTCTTTTACTACTATTATATATTTTTTGTATTTTCACACGCTTTGTGATTCACTACTGCTTCAAAATGTGCTGGCAATTTTGATCTTTCAAGTGATTTTAGAACTGAATATCTCCTCAATTCTATAAGTGCAGACTGCCTAAAATATTCACAAACAAACTGCGCATTCGGTTCATTGGAGATATGTGCCCAGGGCCACATTTTTTGAGAACCAAGTGGGAACCCAGGGCTATGTATGCTTGCAGTTTTTGTTTTTACAAATCCACTGGAGGCCTCAGTGTAGGTTTTCGTCACTCCTAAAAACTTTATTGAGTTTTGGGGTTACTAAGTCTTAAATGTTAAGCCAGTCAATACTCATTTATTTACTCATTTTCCTTTGGCTTATTCTCTATTTCAGAGGTTGAAACAACAGAATGAGCCGCCGACTATTCCAGCATATGTTTTACGCAGCAGAAGAGTATACTGCCTGTCTTTGGACTGTAGGGAAAACCGGAGCATATAAACCCTACACAGAAACTGACTGGGTCTCAGTGCTGTGAGGCTACAATGCTTACCACTGAGATACCGTGCCACCCTCACTCAAACCTCAATGCCAATTGTTTGTTGAACATTCTAAATCTAAATTTTGTTGAACTTTTCGTTGTAAAAGACTAAATAATGTCAGCTCACACTTCAATAAAACAATAATTACAATATTACTGCTGACGATGCATGTTGTACACCTAATTATACACTTTCTAATCACAGGCATTTTGTTTATTGTACACACTGGACTCAGAGGCCACACACAAAAAAAAATCTAAACTAAATGCAAATGAGGGGGAAAAAAAGGTTTCATTCAGTGTTTTATCTCAGTCCATTATATTCATCTTTGACTTTAATGTTCTTCTTTCTTCTCTCTTTTAATTTGATCAGCTCAGCCCTAAAAGAAAACATCCCACTGAGATTATTCTTGATCCATTCTGCAGCGATTAAACCCCTCTCAGAGTAAAATCATAATTGCGGAAACGGTGTGTCTCTTCTCTTGGCATGTTGCAGGAGTTACAGCACAGCATCGGGAGGTAACTGACTCTGTTCCAAATATTCAACACATGATAAGAAGATCATGTTAATCCTTTTAAAGAGAATCTAAGTCTCCTAAAGCCTCCTAAAGCCAGAATCACCAGGAGTAAGATAATAAGGAAATCTAAAAAATAAATAAATAAATAAATAAATAAATAAATCCAGGGGAAATAAAACAGATTAACAGTACACAACATTAAAAATACAGACATACTAGGCTAAGAGTTTTCTATTTCTACTTGTTTTGATTTAAGTACGTCTCGGATTAAAGTCTTAATGTTTTTTTTTCTTCATTAAAATATCCAGAAACCATCCAGATCAGTGTTACATATATTTAACTGACTTCTTCAAAGTTTAGTCCTTTTCCAAGAGCATTTATTTTAGTTTTTATTTTAAACAACGGGTCTCTGGTAGAAACGGTGACATATACAAACGAATAACCATCCATAATCCATACTATTGTGTCAGTGGACTAAACGTGTTCGATGGGATGTTTTTCTGTGGACTCTTACCTTTCGAAATAAAGCCTGATGTACAGCAATGAATGCGTGTGTTATTACTACGATATTCACTCCATATCTAATAAGTGTTTTCTGTAAAACTTACACAAATTCTGCAAATATGTTCTTTATAAGCCCATTTCCCATTGAAAATCAACTAGCTGCAATGGGTGTTTGAGGGTTGTAGCTTCAGACTGATGTATAGTTTGTCAAGACTACTTGTGTTATTTTTGGTGTAATCTATTTATAAACACTGACATGTAAAAAAGCAGTGCCTCAGTGCGTTCACGTTGGGGTGCTGGCTAAAGGGTTAAACAATTTTTGTATGAAAGCGTAACATGTTTCAAATGAATTACATGATAATAATGAACAGTTATCACAGCTGATCTATGATAGACATGGTGGAGAAAAACACAAGTATCCGCATGTGGTGGAGTAAACCACAAGTATCGCTTCAATAGTGATAGAGGAGAAGAAATTTTACCTTACAAACATGCCAACAGTTCAGATGTTCAAATTAATAAAGGCCCAATCTTAAATCTACCCCTCAGCCCTTTCCCTTGGCCCTACCCCTCGTTTTACACGTTCACATGAAGGGGGTAGGGGGTGTCCCAATTCTCTTTAGCTTAAAGGGGTAAGGCTATTTTTCAGGACCAAACTCGAAACCAAGGGGTACAAAAATTTACCAGAAAGCACCATCTACAACGGCAGCATGACTGCACATGGAAGTAAGGAGAAACTTGTTCTTTTTTTTGGGTCATTATTACGAATATTTACCACAAACAAGCACATGTTTTAATTAATTCATAACAGCGTTCATGTTTTAACATCATGCTTTAAAAAATAAAATAAAATTTGCTATCTATAACATTTCACTATCTATAATCCCACAACATACTTTCACATCAGTCACTCGATGACACTCGAATACCACATAATTACCACAGTATAGCGTTATGACAGCTTGATATCCTAGCTCTCAGTGATTTTCTGAAGAAATCATAAACAAAAAAATAATGCAACTGGAATAACTACAGCAGTCACGATCGTCGATCTCATATGAAGCAAACTCTGTTTCAAGGGCCGATGGGAAGGGGTACAAAAACAGAATTGGGATAGGGAGTTCACCAAACTCACCACTGTATAACTGAGTGTAACTACAGATAAAGGCACACTGGAGTGTTTTAAAGCTGTGAAGATCAGTCGATTCATCAGCGGATCACTTATTTGTCAGTTTATAAACAGACCAGCTGATCTTCGCGACTTTAAAACACTCCAGTGTCCATGTACTTGTAGTTACAGTCAGTAAACAGCGGTGAGTTTGATGAACTGATGACATTTCACGGACAGTCACAGTGATTTCTGTTGAGCACATCAACACAATAGCAATTCGGCACTGTATAAGAATGCTCTCAAATGTTAGTGGTAAATGCAGGTAAATGTTTTTAAAATTTCAGTACCATCCATTTATTCATTTTCTTTTCGGCTTAGTCCCTTTATTAATCCGGGGTCGCCACAACGGAATGAACCGCCAGCTTATCCAGCATTTGTTTTACGCAGCGGATGCCCTTCCAGTTGCAACCCATCTCTGGAAAACTCCCATACACACTCATTCACACTCATACACTACGGACAATTTAGCCAACCCAATTCACCAATAGCATGTCTTTGGACTTGTGGGGGAAACCGGAGCACCCGGAGGAAACCCACGCGACCAGGGGGAGAACATGCAAACTCCACACAGAAATGCCAACTGACCCAGCCGAGGCTCGAACCAGCGACCTTCTTGCTGTAAGTGCTAACGTGCTACTCACTACGCTACCGTGGCGCCCCAATTTCAGTACCAATTGGTATCTAATTCCAGTATCGTGATAACACTATAGCACAATAATATGTGCCCTCTAGTGGCTAAAAATGACATATTGTGCCTTTAAAAGAACCCTTTCAAAATGCTTCCAATCCAACCTGGGCAGCACTTGTCACTTTCAAAGACGTCTTATAAAGACACTATAAGGCTACGTTTCCTGGTTCTCGTAGGTAAAGGTCTCCATGAGAGAGTGGATTTATCAGGCTCACCTATCGGAGATGTCAGCTGAAAGGCAAGACTACGACTCTGGCCTCGTTATATTTTATGTGTACAGGGTATGTGACTCTTTTTCTCATCAGCTTACTGTCAGAACGCTTAAGAAGGGGCTAATTTATCTGACATAGATCAAACCGTTCTCATTGCATCTGACAGCCATTCCGATGAGGTCTCAGCAATGTGAGACCAATAGGTTCTTGTACAACAGGGCCGTCTAATTGACCCTCTCGCTCCATGTTTTATTCTGAACTAATAGAGCAGCACTTATCACCGCTGCAATTTTTGAGGAAGACAAAGTTACGGGATCAGGCGTGGAGGTCAATTGAGGGACTTTGGGATGTTAACTGCTGTACACCTGCTCAATTAACTGATGACACGTTGTACAAGGAATCTCTTCTTCAGGCTGTGGGAAAGAGAGAGATGTATTTTATCTCAATTTATTACGGCGACATAGTTAAAGGGGTCGTTTTGGACTTTCAACTTCATTTAGTGAGCAATGCTGCTGTTTGAGCATGATGAAGATCTCCAAATTGAGTTGTTCTCTTTATCAGTAAGTAGTTTCTCAACGGCTGTATTCCTTAATTATTTTTGAGAAATCAAACCCAAACTTGGCAGCCAACCTTCCAACCTTATGTAAACTTTATGTATGCTTCAGACATAACACTTTATTTGTTTGTTTGTTTATTTATTTATGCAATTATGCATATTATGTATTATGCATATTCTAACATAAAAATAGATGGATGGAAACATGGGGCTCTATTTTAATTATCTGCCATATTAACAATTTAGATTTGCTATTTAAACGTTCGTTCATTCATTCATTCATTTTCTTTTCGGCTTAGTCCCTTTATTAATCTTATTAATAAATATTAATCTTTATTAAACTTATCCAGCATATGTTTTACACAGTGAATGCCCTTCCAGCTGCAACCCATGACTGGGAAACATCTATACATACTCATTTACACACATCCGCTATGGGCAATTTAGCTTACCCAATTCACATGTCTTTGGACTGTGGGGGAAACCGGAGCACCCCCACGCAAACATGGGAGAACATGCAAACTCCACAGAGAAATGCCAACTGGCCTAGCCGAGGCTCGAACCAGCGACATTCTTGCTTTGAGGTGATTGTGCTACCCACTGCATCACCGTGAGATCCCATATATTTATTCATTCATTCATTTTCTTTTCAGCTTAGTCCCTTTATTAATCTATTAATTTATTAATATTTAAACATTGTGGCGCAAAACGTGAAAATTACGGTTGCACTGGTCTGAAAATAGCAAAAAATAAAAAAATAAAAAAATAAAATAAAATAAAATAAAATAAAATAGCCTTATTGCGTCGGGTGTATGACAGGGCCCTTGATGTCAAACAATATCACAAAGTCTGTACAAAATGAATTAATTTAAGATAAATTGCAGAAGAAATGAACTCCTACAGGTTTAAAGCACACAACTGAACATTTTCCAATGTTTTTCTCAAATAAAATTACAGACATGATTAACAAATACAGTTATTTCTTTTATCTGTTATGTCTTTACAATTGTTGAATATTTAGGAAAATCTGGAAATTCTAACATAATTTAAATTTAAATTATGGAAATCAAGTGCACAAAAGGTACATACACTGTAAAAAATCTTATGTGCTATTTACTTAAAAAAATAGTGGTAACACTATTGCACGCATTATTTTTAAGTAGTTTTCAAGACTTGATTTTTTTAGCAAAAACCACTTGAATGAATCATGTGAAAATTACTAAATTATTTGAGTGATAGATGATAAATTTAATATTATTAGTGGAATATGCTTTTATAATTTAAGCAAATCCACCACAATTTACTCATGTTTGTTTTTTTTAGCAAAAACCACTTAAATGAATCATGTGAAAATTACTAGGTATTTTTGAGGGATAGATGATGATTTTAATATTATTGGTGGAATGTGCTTTTATAATTTAAGCAAATCCACCACCAATTACTCATATTTATTAATGAAAATTACTCATTTATAAAATGTAAAGTATAAAATTTATAATGAAATACATGCACAATGCATTTTTGCCAAATATCATTTTATTACATGTTCCACTGACAACAAAATGGTACAATTAGTTAAACAAATCTATTTAAAATTGTAGGAATAGTCACATTTTAGATAAAATTTGTATATTGCATAACTTATAAAACCAGTATAAAAGCTGTATCTCAAAATATTAGCAACACAGTCAATCAATCAGTCAATGCAGGTAAAAAAAAAAAGGGTGTAGCAGTTAATTTGTGTCAAAAACTTTATATAAAGTTTGTTTGTGGGTGATTTTAATTTTGGGAATACTTGTATAAAACGGTTCAGTAATTCTAGATTTTCCAAGCCAGCCATGACTCGCTCATCCTCCATGACAAAGCAAAAGTCCTCATGGTTGGCCATCCCTCTGGCTGACAGCAATTCTCTGTGCAATCCCACACTGTAAAATAAACATGCCGTTTATTGTTATGAAATTATGCAATTGTAAATTTAAAATATTTAAGGTTTACTAAAACACGTTAATGAAAAACATTAAGGAAATTAACCCTTTCTTTGTATCTCTGTAAACAGTAATTCTCCAAAATGCTTGAGTAGACATTGCTGACTGACTCTATAACAGGTACACAAATATTTTGACTTATAATAGACAGGGTGCTTTCAAAAGGTATACTAGTGTATAAAGAAATAAGTTTATAAAAAAAAAAACATGTTTATACTGTACAAGGAATATTGCATTCAACAATGTAGTGTTTTGGCTATGTTTTTTTTTTTTTTTATAAAAATGCAGCAATATAAAATGCAATTTTCTCAAAAACCATAAATATCTGAAATGGTTTAGGACACTTACATTGCACTCCTCGATGAGCTCTTCCTCTTTTTCATACAAATAGACCAGCAACAGAGGACGACATCTCTCGTCTCATTCCTGATTTAATGTGAGGTCAAATGCAACAAAAGTGTAGAAATCAGAAATATTGCCTAATAATAATAATGAAGAAAAAGAAGAAGAACAACAACAACAGCAACAACAACAACAACAACAACAACAACAACAACAACAATAATAATAATAATAAACTAATAACATTATAAAAAAATACCTTCTGTTTGGCACCCATTCTGGGAAAAGACTGTTTTCTTCATTAATCTGAAAAATTAAGCAAACAAATATTAGTATTTATATACAGTATTATATATATATATAAACACAGTTCATTACATTAGATCATCAATGCTGTAAATGGAACCTTATGAAAACACTAGCTGTGCATAAACACCATTGAATAGCTAAAGCTAACTTAGCTTAGCTTAGGCTTACCACTTTACAAGACCACTGTTGTTCGTCAACCCCTCTTAAATATTGCCTGATCACTGCTGTTAAATATTACAAGGCAAATAATTTGTTTAGTTTCAATATATAATTCAGAATTAACGTTGAAGCAAATCAATTTCAAACATGAATGGTTAAAAATACCAGTGTATCCTTATATACATCGTAGGGCAAAAACTAAGCTCCTGAACAAGCTAGAACAGCATGTGTCTTTCCCGAAAGAGCATATTTAAGACAATAAAAATTATAAACTGTAAATGCTTACCTCTTAACATGCTCACTGTCGATCTGCTCCTTCAAAATGTCGTCTGATCACTGCGGTTGTTGAGATTCAAATGCAAACATCTCATTCAGATTCGCATAATTGAGTGAATTGTCTTAAAATAAAGGTGAAGCCATCTTTCCTCAATTTTATTAGCTTAATTGGTTTCTCAAATTAAGTCTAATAATTGCACTGGTTTGCTTAATAAAATAAGTGAAATTTATATCTTGATTTTATTAGCAAAATCTTCTCAATATTTTATAATAAATCCAGAATATCAATTTTTTAAAGAAAATATGCACATTATTTTTAATGACCACATCAATTTTTTTAATGAAAATTACAAGCCTCAAGATTCATTTTTTACAGTGTATGCTAATTTAGATAAAACAAAGATCTTTAACTTTTGAGGTGCAAGAGGGGTCCAACAAGACACACACACGTGCGCACACGTCTTCATGCAAGAGTACGTAGTCCTTGGGTGATTAATCTACTGGGGCCGTCCATGTGGACGGAGAGATTGACAGGTCAAGGAAAGGCCTTCAGCAAATTTCACACTTGGGAATTCAGTCTTCCTCCAATTCAAACAAAGATTGAATGTGCTCATGTATCCAATTCAATACGTTTTCCTTTTTTTTTTTTTTTTTAATCCACTTACTGTGGGCCACAGATCACAACATTCAGAATTAAGAATTAAAACACAACAGTGCTCCTCAAATTAAAATCAAACAAAAAGAGAGGGGCTTTGGTGTAATAATTCATATCTGTTGTCTTCTGTTCGGACATATATGATGGCAACTTCTGTAAATAACTACCCTTGAAGTTTAAATAAAATGAAAAATGAAACATGCAAAACAGTATATGATACATAATGAAAATGAAAACTGTGTATTATGCTGATACATGCACAAATACATGTTTTAACGAAGGTGAGTGTTCTTGACAAACCACCTGTAAGGGAGACACTCTTCCTCTCCACATGCACTTTCTTACAAATTACAAGGACTCTAATAATAATAATAATAATAATAATAATAATAATGGGCGCCACGGTGGCGTAGTGAGTAGCACGTTCGCCTCACAGCAAGAAGGTCGCTGGTTCGATCCCCGGCTGGGCCAGTTGGCATTTCTGTGTGGAGTTTGCATTTTCTCCCCGTGGTTGCGTGGGTTTCCTCCGGGTGCTCCGGTTTCCCCCACAGTCCAAAGATATGCGGTACAGGTGAACTGGGTAAGCTAAATTGTCCTTAGTGTATGTGTGTGAATGAGAATGTGTGGATGTTTCCCAGAGATGGGTTGTGGCTGGAAGGGCATCCGCTGCGTAAAACAAGTGCTGCATAAGTTGGCGGTTCATTCCGCTGTGGCGACCCCGGATTAATAAAGGGACTAAGCCGAAAAGAAAATGAATGAATGAATGAATGAATGAATAATAATAATAATAATAATAATAATAATAATAATAATGGAATAATAATAATAATAATAATAATAATAATTATTATTATTATTATTATTATTATTATTATTATTATTATTATATCTACTAAACTAGACTAGTCTTAGTCACTTCATCTATATATTGATGCTTTCTGCTGATTTGAAGTGCTTCTATTCCCTAATTTGTAAGTGGCATTGGACAAAAGTGTCAGCTATATGAATAAACCATGTAAATGTGCGTGAAAATTTGTAGGGAACATGGATAGGGTCATGTTGGGATGTAACAATGCTTGCCATTAATCTATCCATGCACTTTGACATGCAAGAAAGGAATATTCTAAAAGCAACTAATGTAAACACCTAATTTTAATATTGTGTAAAAAAAAGGTCAATAATTAGATAACTGGTGTCTATGTAAATATATCCATACTACATACAAGCAGAACATGAGTTTTCACATTCATCTCTTATTAGTCCCGTCAAGGTGATGTGACTGAAACAGACAGCGTGTAAAATCCCAGCCTCTCTGTCTTGTAATTTAAACTTGCGAGATAAGGATCAAGACCAAGGTGAAGTCAATGTGGAGTGAGTGAACCGGAGGAGGAACCGCTTGGCCTGAATTCACAATCGCAAAAGAGAATTTATGAGCCCCTCAGCAAACACAGTGCTAGAAGAGGTGGATATTTCCCTATGACCTCCATTTAAGTTAATGAGCTTCACTCACGGTGTATGGTCTGCTTGCCCTCCTCTTTGACACCGTTTTACTATTTTTACACTTCAGGCAAATTAAATCGCATCGCAATTAATATGGTTAAAAGCCTGGGTTAATAAACCAAGAGGAGATATTGTACTTTTCAACATACAATTGCATATCTTAACACTGTCTTGATCAGTCATAATGTGATAAGGACATGCATGACATGCAGTTAAAGTCAAAATTATTAGCCATCCTGTGATATTTTTTTCTTTTTCAAATATTTCCTAAATGATGTTCCTAAAAGACATTTTTTCACAGTATTTGTTATAATATTGTAATATCTTCAGGAGAAAGTCTGTTTTATTTTGGCTAGAATTAAAGCAGTTTTATAGGTTGAAACTCAGAAATTATTTAGCATTTTGGAGCATAACCTGCTCCAAATCAATGGGTTAAATGAGGGTTCAGATTTGCTAATTCTCATCTCTGTGAGGTTTTACAGTTAGCTTGAGGATCTGATGAAGTACAAGATTAGAAGCTCTTTTAGATACATTTCATTAGTTAAATATTTGTAAAGCCCACAGAAAAACATAAAGAGTGACCAATAACACTGAAAATGAATATTGTTTTATTAATTTTTAAATGAATATAGCCAATGTATTCATTCATTCATTCACTCATTTTCTTTTCAGCTTAGTCCCTTTATTAATCCGGGGTCGCCACAGCGGAATGAACCACCAACTTATCCAGCATATGTTTTAGGCAGCAGATGCCCTTCCATCTGCAACCAATCACTGGGAAATATAGCCAATATATTAATTAAATGGTGATAATAAACAGTTATATCCCTTAAGATAAGAGTGTGGTCACCTAATACCTTTAGGAATAGAAAAGATACACTATATAAAAAAAGGTTAATTAACAGGTTCAATTTTTATTCATTCACAGATTTTTCCCCCCATTTATTTAGTTATTAATTGCATAATAGGACTTTTATTCCTGCTCTGTCGATTTTTGATGTTGGAAATTCAACTCTGCAGTGTTAACAGTTTTAAGAAACAATATATTGAGTAAGATATATCCCATGTCGTGGGCACGTTGCATTTTGTTTGGAAATGAAAATCGAGTTGATGTCAGAACCCAACGTCAGACTGACGTCAATGTACAATGTCCAACCTAAAATCAACCAAATATCAACGTCTAATGCTGTTACAGCTTGACGTTGTGTGGACATTACCACTATGACAAACTACAGTACAAAATTTCAACAAGGCGACATGGTAGCGAAATGGTTAGCACAGTCGCCTCACAGCAAGAAGGTTGCTGGTTCGAGTGCCAGCTGGGTCAGTTGGCATTTCTGTATGGAATTTGCATGTTCTCCAGTGTTGTTGGGATTTCCTCGGGGTACTTCGGTTTCCCCCACAGTACAAAGACATGCACTTTAGGTGAATTGAATCAATTAAATTGGTGTTTATGTGTGTGAATGAGTGTGTACGCATGTTCCCCAGAACTGGGTTGCAGCAGGAATCCACATCTGCCCTGTAAACCATATGCTGGATAAGTTGGCGGTTCATTTCACTGTGATGACCCCTGATAAATAAAGGGACTAAGCCGAAGGAAAAAAATCATCAAAATATATTATTATTTTTGGGGGTCCTCTTGATTTTCCCTGCTTATTAAAATGTTATTCACTGTTATGATCACCAGTGATCTAGGAGTTGCAGATTGCTGGAGAACTACAAATCTGCCACTTTACCAAATTACAAATCCCATCATGCCTGGCACTCACACACCAGTTCTAGATCACCCCTTGATTTCATACACACAGCTGCAGATCATCCTCACTGATTACTTAGACTATTTAAGCATTCATTCCTTGCTCAGTATTGTTCAGTGTTCCTTGCTACCATGTTTTGCTCAGTTGGACTTTTGACTCTTGGACTGTTTTTGAATTGCGTTTTCCGCCTCTCCTGACCTATGCCTGTTTCTTGGACTACTCTTTTTGGATTGCCTTTGCTATTCATGTTTTTTTTTCCTGTTTTGACCCCTGTCTGCAGACCATTCTCTTAAAATAAAGCTGCATGTGGAACTCCATTTCTGTGGTCAGGCCTGCATCTTTACATTTATTACTATTTATAGGGGGTGTATTCACTGTGATCTTAGGTTATTTTGTTAGATTAGTTCCGGTTTTGACTTTAGTACTGACTAATATAATTTATATGAACAAATATCGAAATGTAAAGCATCCCATAACATGTTAATTAAAAAAAAAATCGAGATCTGTAAGGGGTGTACTCATTTATGCTAGTCAATTTATATATACACAAGAACTAAATCCCCAAATCCCATCGCAAGCAGTTGTTTTTACAAACTGTTAGTACAACACTAAATCACATTTACATAATTTAGGCATTTTGCAGACTTTTTTATTTTACCTACAATGACTTAAATATACATTCAAGCTATTCATTTTGTCATGATGTAAATTACATGCCACCAGTTAAGCTACAAGCACAGCAATTTACTGTACTGTTGGTTGGTAACAGGCATTCCTACTGTCGGCTGCTCTGTATTAATGTCAGACCACATGAGCTTCATTGTCTTTACTCCCACTGGTAGACATTGCACCACTTCACAGCCTATTTGCATAAAGTTAAAGTGTGCTTAAATCTGCTGGATTGCCTACAGTTGCTGTCACTTATTTAGCCTCAAATGGCCAACTCATTAAAAATGATTGACTTCAGATCGCTATATTAATCCAAATCGCTGCTGCGTGACATTTGTAGCTTTGTTGACTGACTCTTCAAGTTCTGTCTTTCTATGTACAAATATTGCATATATTTTAATGCCGAGCGTGAGTCAGATGTCAAGCATGGCGCAGAATAATAAATGCCATTTTAATATTTGTATTGATTTGAATTTACATACTAGTACTTATTGTTTTAAGCTCTGCAACAAACAACTTTTGTGTTGTTTTATGTTTATTTAATAATAAATAAATGTTTAAAGGGTAGCACGGTGGCTCAGTGGTTAGCATTGTCGCATCACAGCAAGAAGGTTGCTGGCATTTGTGCAAGAGTTTGCATGTTCTCCCTGCATGGCGTGGGTTTCCTTTGGGTGCTCCAGTTTCCCCCACCATCTTAAGACATGAGCCATAGGTGAATTGAATAAACTAAATTAGCTGTAGTGCATGGGTGTTTCCCAGTACTGGGTTGCAGCTGGAAGGGTATCCCTGGTGTAAAACATATGCTGGATAAGTTGGCGATTCATTCTACTGTGGCGACCCCAGATGAATAAAAGGACTGAACTGAAGAAAATTGAATGAATGAATGAATGAATAAATGTGATATTCAGTAAAAACATATCTTAATCAGATATGGATGTTACACTGTAAGCTCTGGCACCAGCACATTTAGTTTGAGGTGCATATTTTAATATGCATTATTCAGTAACTTGTCATTTTAATTACAATGACAACTTTTGATGGGTGCATTTTTTAAATGTATGAACAATATAAATAGATTGATATAACATATTCAGCCAGTGATGCTGCCAGTATTTGAAGTCAGCTTTTGTTTTATATAAAACGAGCAGAAATGCAGCAGAATATGAGCAAAATAATAATAAATTGCGTTTACACAGAGCAACATTCCAGCAAATTACCGGTAATGTTACAAATTCTCTTTCCGGAAAACTGCTAGAACAAATTTACCGGTATTTTCAAAAAGGGCCTGCTCATGCATGATCCCTTTCTGAAAAATTGCCGGTAATTTTCCAGAAAAGTCTGTATTTGTGAAAGGGGTTAATGTCTTATGTTCGATTCACTTACATTTGTAAAAACAAATAAGTTAAAGTGCCCCAATTATGGGTTTTTGAAAATGACCTTCCATGCAGTGGGTAACACACTAAAGTGAAATATCCAGCTAAGGCTTAAATCTGAAAGTGCGCCTTGCTTAAAACTATCGATTCATCTATAAAAGAGTCGATTCAGAGTGATTCAAATGAATCATCGGGATAACGAATTTTTTGCCATGTCGGCGTGAAGTCGATACTGAACTAAAGCCCCGCCCATTTGTTGCATGCGCAGACTCTGGAAAATTGAAACCCCCACCCACAAACACTGTAGCAAAAAAAAAAAAAGAAAAAAAGAAGGCCTGTACTCTGAAGAGAATCAGAATCAGAATCAGTTTTATTGCCAAGTGTGCTTCACACACACAAGGAATTTGCTTTGGCTACAGAAGCTTCCAGTGTACATAAAGTGACAAGTGACAACACAGAATAATTTTTAAAAAAAAGAAGACGATAGACATTAAACAGAGATGCAGTCAGTCCAGCGATCTGGATGTTGAAATGTAAGTACAGATTTGTTATAAATATACAGGTTATAAGGTGCTGTGTACAAATGCGTAAGTATTGCATTGTATATTGGTATAAGGTGCTGTGTACAAATGCATAAGGAGAAGTATTGCATTGTATATTGTTATAAGGTGCTGTGTACAGATGCGTAAGAAGTATTGCATTGTAAATTGTTATAAGGTGCTTTGTACAAGTGCGTATGAGAGGGTATTGCACGTTTATTGCACAATAGGAAAGAGTAAGGAATAGTTAGTGTTACTTTTCCTACCCAAAGATGAGGCTGTGAAAAGTCAGTGGTTGAAGTTTATTTTTGCAAAAATACCTCAGCATTGTAGCCCCAGCCTTGTGCTGTGTTCCCGTCAATTTTCTGACAAGTGCTACAGCAATCTACACACATAGGAAGGATCAGAAAGACTATTGATGTATGTGACTTTGTCAGAGCTTGACAGGAACTTTATCAGTACACAGTCCCCATGTCACAATTGGCTTCATCACTCTGTCTCCTCTCCACCAATCAGCTGGTGTGTGGTGTGCGGTCTGGCGCAAAATGGCTGCCGTCGCGTCATCCAGGTGGATGCTGCACACTGGTGGTGGATGAGGAGATCCCCCCATTGTGTAAAAGCGCTTTGAGTGCCCAGAAAAGCACTATATAAATGTAAGGAATTATTATTATTTATTATTACAGTTCATGGACCAGTTTCTTCCTCCAGTTTACAAGTGTAAGTAAGTGCGATTAAAATGTTTGCCTCATTTTCTCTAGCTTGCAAAATGTCTATTTAATTGTGTTTTGCTAATTGTAACCGCTCCACACGGCTTGTAGTATCCGTGGTTAACTCTTTATACTCTTATATTGCGCCTAAAACCACAGTGAAAATGTGCGGTGTAACGCTTTCTTTAAGGATTTGAACTCATTTGTGAGCTTGAGGTCATTTTTCATTGCTATGGCCACCGTCAGCTGTTCCTACACGTGCGACAGTCACGTTTCAAAATAGTTGTATACTGTATGTACTGTATACTGAATGTGTGTCGTGGTTAAGAGTAGAGCAATATGCTGGTGTTTAACTGCATTGCTTTAATGCACTCCAGTAGTGGGCTCACACATACACTCTGCACTCTGACTACTTCAAAATTGCTGATAAGCCGTGGTGGCCAATTCTCTCTGTTTCGCGCTGAATGCAGTCGACCAATTCCAACATAATGGGTCATCGGACTCAACGTAGATTAGCATCACGCTAAGGAGGTGTTTGGAAACAAATGAAATCGCTGAACGATTCATATGGGAGTCATTGGGATAATTAGGTAAAAATAAACGCATATTATAAGACAATAGAAGTGTTTTTTGACTATGCATGATCAGATTATTTTTGGAGACCCTCAAAACCAAAACATGACCTTATTTAATGCATAACAGGGGCTCTGTCACGATCACCAACGATCTCTCCTCTATCAAAGATCGCTGGTTCACACTTACTTCCCTGAACTATAAATCAGCCATGTTAAGGACTACATCTCCACTCATGCAACACACACACTCACCTGCTCCAAGTCACCATTAATTAGAGACTCCCAGCTGAAGCCACTCACCACTCAGTACACTCTCTATTTAAGCCACTCGGTTACACTCACTGTTGCTGAGTATTGTTATCTGTTAAAGTGACTTGCAACGCGTTTTCCTTGTTCCAGTTTTCTGTGTTTTTGACCCTAGCTTTGCTGTTTGATTATCCTTGCTTGCCGCCAGCCCTTTTGACCTTCCGCCTGTTTTTGACCACGATTTGGATTATCTATGAATATCTGTTTGTTCCTGATGACCGCTGCTGTACTGAATTCATTAAAATCTGCACTTGGATCCTCACCCTGTTGTCTTCATCACTACCTGCCGTAACAGGCTCTGTACCTTAATTACGTCATTTGTCCCAACAAAAATCAATTGTGTGGAACCCAGTATTTTTTACAGTGTATCTTAAATTTAAAACCCTTATTTTGGCTCTGATTAGCTGTGTTTTATAGTCATGGGACTGACAAACTAACAAACAAAATAAATAACTAACTAACTAAATAAATAAATAAATAAATACATTCGTACTCACATACATACATACACAAGTCATATTGCACCTGCTTCAATCACACTAGATTTCAAAGAGCAGAAGGAGAGGGTTAAAGTGCACTAGCCTGGCAAAATGAGTGATGTGACAGAAAGAGCATAATGGACTTCTAAATAGGACTCTTTCTCTCTCTTTGTGCCTTTTTTCCCCTCCCGCTCAGTCAGCCCACACTGAGCAGACAGAGAAGCAGAACCATCTCCTAAAGCCGTAATGGATTAAATAACTGACAGAAGAACCGCCATCGGTCCTCTCGAGCAATCATGAGCAATGTCGAATCCTGCGCGAGTCATTTGTTTCTCTTCTTCATCACTCTTTCCGCTCTCCTCCTCATCTCGAGTGGAGAGGCACTGGCTAATAACGCAGAAGTCAGGAGCTGTGAGAGGTGAAAATTCAATTTGAGGATCTCCCACATAGCCACAGAAATAAAATAAATAAATAAAAACGTTCACAGGCTGTTGTTTGTTAAATCAGCCAGAATGCCATACTACGACACTGCATTACCATTCAAGCAATGATCATCAAGAGGAGACAGTGAGTAATGGGACAAAGAGAGCTGGCAGCAGCTGTACGAGTGACACAGCGGTGGATTGGGCTCACTGTGTTCCTGGAAACCCCCGGAAGCTAAGCTGGCCTCTGCATGGTGTAGTGCCAATGGCTGGCACCGCGATTGGGAGACTAGCTTCATTCCAAAAGCTAGTAGACTGCCTACATAGACAACATTTTCAGGCTTCATATATATATTAACACAAACTTGATGTGAGGGAGTATAATTTTGCTACTTTAAAGCCATTTCAGTAAATTTGTTTTTAAAGTTAAAGTCAAAATTATTAGCCTTTTTTCTTTTTTAAATAACAGAGCAAGGAATTTTTCAGTTTTTCCTATTTATTGATTTTATTCTGTCTAGTTTGTTTTATTTGGGCTATTTGATAAAGCAGTTTTTAAATCATTTTAATTAACATTTAATGGTTTTATTAGCTCCCTTAACTTTTATTTTTTTGAATGCCCACAGAACAAACCATCATCATACAATGACTTGTCTTTTTGCCCTGACTTTGCATAGTTAACCTCATTGTCCTAGTAATGCCTTTAAATTAAGTTGAATACTAGTATCTTGAAAACATCACCTAGTAAAATATGATATACTGTCATCATGGCAAAGATAAAAGAAGTAAGCTATTTCCCCATTGAACATAGTATTTTATAAAAAATAAAAATATTTCATATATTTTGGAACAGTAAACATGTCAAGCTAAATAATTAAATTCAATAATTGACTTCTGATATCTTCATTAGTTTAAAAAAATATGCAGTTTCAAAAAACTTTATAAAAAATAATGTATTTATTTACAGCTTGAAAAGGCATCTTTGGATAGCTTTATTTTCTTTTGATATAAACTAAGCCATTGCACTATTCAGGTCTATAGGATGCTTAGATTTTTATTATTTTTATTTTTTTA
>CAIGQQ010025906.1:0-17141 GCA_903798035.1 Danio albolineatus | reverse complement strand
TAATTGTAGGATAATTGTGATTAATACTAATGAGGAGAAAAGTCTAATAAAATAAATAAAAATGCAGCTCATTTGTAACTAACTAACCAACTAACTAACTAACTAACCAACCAACCAACATAGAATTGCTCCTGTCTACTAAAAAAAACTTTAATGTGGTCTGTAAAAATATGAACAATGCTAATTTAATAGCACTAGTCGCTTTTATTCCATACATTTAAACATTTCATACTGTAAAACCTAATGTTTACCCTCAGCATTTTTTAAATATTCTGTCATTTACATTTTACTTCTGGAGCAACGTTCATTCATTCATTCATTCATTTTCCTTTAGCTTAGTCCCTTATATATGAGGGGTCACTACAGCGGAACGAACCGCCAACTATTCCACCACATGTTTTACGCAGCAGATGCCCTTCCAGCTGCAACCCAGTACTGTGAAACACCTGAATGCTCTCACATCCATACACACACACACACACACACACACGCTCATACACTACGGCCTATTCAATTCAGCTATAGTGCAAGTTTTTGGACTGTGGGGCAAACTGGAGCACCTGGAGGAGGCAGAAATGCCAACTGGCCCAGTCGGGACTCGAACCAGCGACCTCATGCTGTGAGGCAAATGTGCTGACCACTGAGCCATCCCCCCTGTTTTTTTAAGATACTTTATAAAATCTGTTATAGTACATCTCCTTTAACTGGTTTGCTGAGGGTCTTTTTGCACTTGTCAAACTGAGAGGACCAGCAAAATGTTGTTTTTTAAAGTATTTTTCCAGGGATATTCACACTACTATAACTTGTGATTAACTTCTACCTTAACTAGAGTTTCCCATAACCTTTCTCACTACAGATCTGATCACCCTCAGACATGCAAATCTGTGCAATATGCTCCAGAATGTGTGAAAAAGCGCTGTGCAGGAAGGAAGGAAGCCTGACTACGGAGGGAGCAGGAAGTCAAGTGTGCTCGCTGATGCATGCTAACACAACCTGCTAAAATGTGTCTGTTCTAGACCAGCTATTGTGCCTATACTGACGTCCTTCCACTGCCAACTCAACCCACACCATTCTTCAGTGAGTCAGTAAACCCTCGTCCAACATTTATGTAATTCTCCAGCTTTCCTGGTCTTCTCTTCTACCTCCTGCCCAGCGCCATCGGGGGTCCCAGACGTCTCGCCCACCTCCTCGCTCCACGTCTCTCCTCTTCCATAATGCCAATGCCTCTCTCCCGCTGTGATTGACTAGAAACACTTATAGAGGAATATGTTCTGAGGGAAGCCCGTGTTGAATGAGATATTTCGGTCAAAGAAATGCGCAGGCTTATTTGATAAAACACACTAATCCTCTTGGGGTTGTTAAAGGGATAGTTCACACAAAACCGAACATTTTCTTGACATTTATTTGCATTCCAAACATTTTTGAATTGCTTTGTTTTGTTGAACACAAAGCAAGATATTCTGAAGAACATTGGGAAAATAAGCCATTGGCATCTATAGTACACTACCTGACAGAAGTCTTATCGCCTGTCCAAGTTTTAGGAACAACAAATAATTACTTGATTTCTAGTTGGTCATTTGGTATCAGAAGTGGCTTATTTGAAAGGTAAAGGCCTCTAGATTACTCTTATTTTACCAAAAATATAAAATGATCATGCCTTTTTTTTTCAATTATTTAATTAAGACAGTAAGGTCTGACTTTGCTTAGACAAAGGTCTTGTCACTTAACAGAAACAATGTAGAATAGAATATAAAGTCATGGTGTAGTGGAAACAGAATTAATATTGTGGATGACTCCCATGAGCTTGGAGGACTGCATCTATACATATCTGCAATGATTCAAACAACTTATTAATGAAGTCATCTAGAATGGCAAAGAAATCGTTCTTGCAGGACTCCCAGAGTTCATCAAAATTCTTTGGATCCATTTTCAATGTCTCCTCCTCCATGTTACCCCAGACATGCTCAGTAATGTTCATGTCTGGTGACTGAGCTGGCCAATCCTGGAGCACCTTGACCTTTTTTGCTTTCAGGAACTTTGATGTGGAGGCTGAAATATGAGAAGGAGCACTATTCTGTTGAAGAATTTGGTTTGTAATGTAATGGGCAGCACAGATATCTTGATACCTCAGGCTGTTGATGTTGCCATCCACTCTGCAGATCTCTCGCACGCCCCCATACTGAATGTAACCCCAAACCATGATTTTTCCTTCACCAAACTTGACTGATTTCTATAGCATCTTGGGTCCATGCGGGTTCCTATGGGTCTTCTGCAGTATTTGGGATGGTTGGGGTGCAGTTCAACAGAAGATTCATCTTAAACTTGTTTGGAACAAGTGGAATATGAGCAAATAATTGCAGAATTTTCTATTTTGGGTGGACTATTCTTTTTAGCTGTGATGTAAAGATAATTGTTTTTAGATATTAGTATTTGTAGTTTGCTTTTGGCATCTGACAGAGAGTTTTGACCCAGAATCTGTGACGTGATGTTAGAGTCAGTAAAACTTGTTGTCATCTTAAAAAGATGTTGTCATCTTAAACATTGCAGGCAGTGAGCTGGAAGATTGAAGCTTTGCATTTCGGTCTTCCCGAGTTTGAGTCCTGGCTCAAAGACCTTTCCTGATCCCTTCCTTCCCTTTTTTTCTCTCTCTTTTGCTTTTTGTCTCGTATAATGTCCCATCCTAATAAAAGGCAAACATGCCAAAAGTAAACCAAAAACAAACAAATAAGCAAAAAATGATAAAATCATTAAATCAATGTAAAAAATAAAATAAAATAAACAAATCATGGTTTTTACATCATTGGATAGCTAACTTTTTGTATAGTGAAGGTCAAAGTCTTGTGACTTGTTCCCCTTCGGGAGGCAATAATGGGAAGCGAACTATACATGTTTACACATCCTGGAACCTGCTTTTTTGCAAGTTCATTTGGCAAGTAATATACACAAATACAGTGATAAATGCATGCATAAATACGTTCATTTATATGTAAGTTCTGTAACGCTGCAGGAGTTAATCGTTTTTTGTCTAGTCTTAGATTAAAAAAAACCTAAAAAAACTGAAATTTCTCAGCAAAGCAGCTTTCTTTTTTCCATTTAGTTTCCATTTTTAATGTCCTGAGAGCAGGTGTATAAAGTTTACCTCTTTTCGTAAGTGTAGTTCTTATTTAATTTAGTCCTGGCATGCACAGGACATCAACATATGACGTCAGATTGACGTTGTAACCCCACGTCGAGGGACATTGCATTTTGTTTGGAAAATCGTGTTGACGTCAGAATCCAACGTCAACATTGTGTGGATGTTACTATGATGATGTCTATGTGATGTTGCATTTTGGTTGCCATACCTGCGTAATATATGTCAGAATTTGACGTTAATATGATGGTGTTGCCTCTGTTGGATTGTGGTCACATTTTAACACAACCTAAAATCAAGAAAATATTTATGTAATTTCACGTCATTATTGGACATCAAAACAGCATTGTCCTTAGACGCTGGTGACCTAAATCTATCCCAATATTAATGTCTAATGACGTTGTGTGTCTGCTGGATTACCTTATTTTCAATTTCTGTTGTTTCTATGATTTTCAGTGTCTAATATTTCTGTTAAATCTTTGTATTTGTATTATTTTAAATTTATATATGGATTGATTAGATTTGATTGATTGATTTACAATTTTTTTATATTAAAAACAACCCAGCTTTATTTTTCTCTCAAAATACCTATATTTTTATTAGTTTAACTTGTGCTAATTTTGATTTGATCAAAAATGAACATTTCTACATTCTTTTAAAATGAGCTGTGTTTAAAACCTTTCATTAGGATTTAAATGTCATTATGACCCTTTTCTCACACAGCTTCCACATAGGAAACATGGAACTTGACATTAATAAACATTAAGCAATTTCCTGTTCCTGTCCTTACAGTCTGTTTATTTGAACACCGTTATCAGCATCAAATCTAGCAATACATCATCTGACAAATGTAAGTGGATGATGTCAAACAGTTTTTGCTGAAATGAACAATATACCAAGTTAAACGACATGACGGTGTGTTTAAGTCATTCAGTCTTCTAGTACAGGTTTAGTTGACGAATGGCTGACTGGAAAGCCTAACGTTTGGGCTTGCATGAGTCTGTAAGTGGAAAACATAACAAACCCAAAGGGCAATGTAATCAGCCAGAGGTCAAGAGTCTGGTGAAGGGCAGAGATTTCTAGTCACAACAAGGCTGTGAACGGCATCGTTGTCACGCAGAGAAAAACTGCCAAAACTGCTTCCCTCATTTTGACTTTCCCCACCAGGACTCGAGAGGCGCACAGTAACAATTAGGCCGTCATAACATCTCCCGTCACGAACAGAAATCTCCAGACTGCTCCGTGATGCCAGATGGCTCTAGTCTTCTGTTTTAGGAGAACAAAGAAGTTCTGTGGCACTGCAGACACCAGCACAATTAGAGTCTATACAATTCACCTGCCTGCACACTATACAGTAGGTGTATTCCTAGCTGCATACGTATACTATTTATACTTTAAATTAGTATAGAACAGTACATAAGTTGCGCATTCTAGTGTTACTTTCATCAACAAATGAGAGCGAAAAATTTTTGTTGCCTATAGACATTTACATATACATTTAGTCATTTAGCAGATCTATATCGGCAGAGGTAGGAGGCGTGCGTTAGCTTGAGTGCCTTAGTGTCCCACCAGTTAGGGCTGGGCGATATGGACCAAAAGTCATATCCCGATATATTTAGGCTGAATATCGATATACGATATATATCCCGATATTTTTATCACAAAGTGAGAGCAATTGTTTAGTCACAGTCAAACCCAAATATGACATTTCACAAGTAGTTTTATTTAAACTGGCCGGATGAAACAATACTCAGCTGTTCAAAGAACAATAAAATGTAAAGATAAATACTGTATAACAAATATTATAAAATAATTAAATGGCAAACCCTAGTAAGGGCAGGGTTTATATATAAAGACAGAACAAAATAAAGTGCTCAGTTTATGAAAATTTTAAAACATTTCTTATCTGACTATGAACAGACTATGACTATGAACATTTGGTCCCTTGTTTTTTACTTTGATTAACAGTTAGTGCTGTCTTGAGGTAGACATTAGAAATCAGACATGTGCGTCCTCCTTTGTTTAAAGATTTTGTGCGAGAAACACTGGTTAACGCGAAATGTTTCACGTTAGCGAGCTGGTCAGCAAGGCGCTGCCTAACGTCAATGTACATTTGTGGCAGTGCTTCCCGTGCAAATTAGTTGCGACGGGGGAGCTCATATCTCGAGTCCATGGTTTTTAGTAGCTTTTTAAAGCCGACTTGTTCCACAGTTGCAACAGGGACCATATCTTTAGCGATGTGATAAGTGACTGCTTTAGTTATAGTGCACCACTTGTCACTTTTCTTTTCGTACGGTACACCGCGGGAAAATGAAGCTTGAAGGGAGCTTTGTGTCGGGGCTGGAGCTTTTGCGGGTTGCGGTCGGCAGCGCGCAGTTTTACACACTCTTCATACTGCAGTTTGTGCCACTGTTTTAGATGGTGAAAAATATTTGTAGTGCTTCCACCGCTGGCTGTAACTTCTTTATGGCACTCCCTACATATGGCATGGTTTTGTTTCTCATCAGAAACTTTGAATCCAAACCATCTCCATATTACTGAGCCGCTACTTTTTCGTTTACCAACTAATTTCTCCGCATGCTCAGCAGATGTTGTTGCTTCCTCCATGTTTGTTGAAGAGTGCCGGCGGATTGTCTGCTCCAGTGTCCAGCCCCTCCCCTCTCTGTGCCTGAAAGAGGAGGGGCGTGGCCAGGGGCGCGCGAAGTAGTGCTGAGAGCTCCGGGTTAAAGCAGTTTGCTGGAGCAAGGCTCACAGCGCAGTTTGAACTACGCAGCCTATATCGATATATGCGATATGGTCAAATTTCATATCTCGTTTAAAAATATATCGATATATTTTTAATATCGATATATCGCCCAGCCCTACCACCAGTGATGATATACAGCCATATTCCACTGCTACGAGTGTGATATTGCATTTATACACTCTAAAAAAAAAAGGTTCCTTGAGGTTCTATATAGAACCCTGGGGTTCTATACTTGGCCAGTAGAACCTTTTATCCAAAAAATGGTTCTATTTAGAACCCTTTGAGTGCAAAGAACCTTTTTGATTAAAATGGTTCTATAATTTATGATTTATAACATACTTGCATAGTAAAGATTATAAAATAATTATAAGCTATAACACAGAGAGACAAAGCTTTTTGAGCCAAAACCTAATAAAATGACCGCTATGGTCAAAAACCTAATCAATGTATGATAGGATTTTTGTTTCATGCAGGTTTGTACATTACCATATAACTAATATTTATATATGCTTAATATTTAACATTTATTACGAATTATTTTGTGAAATAAATAAAATAATCAGTTTATTTAGACTGTTCAGTGTGTTGTTATAGTTACATAATTTTTTAAAAACTAATAATCATGAAAAAGCCCTCTGGTGACGTCATTCATTGGTGGACTGGTGGTGACGAGCCTGGAGAGAGTGACGGTTAATTTTTGAAAAGGTGAACTCCGCAATTTCAGCTCCATCGTTCAGGTACGTTATTACTCTTTTAAAACTATAATAATGAAATATTTTGTATTACGATGTAATGTTTCTATGTGATAGAAAATCCCTTGTGCTATATGGTGAAACAGACTGAATATAGGGGTAAATACTGTGCTTGAAAGTTAATGAGGACCTCTGTCGTCAGCCTTCGGTTCAGAAATCTGTGTTAAGCTGACTTTGCTCTGCTTTTTGTTCGAAATAAGTTACAATTTCGCTTTATTTGTTTGTCAATATTAGTTAAAATAACAATAACAATACAACAGCTGCCTTATTTAAAGGCGAGCTTCGAGAGAGAGCGTGAAGCGCGTGCACGCTCTTTTAACGTGAGCTTGATATAAACCGATTTCCGCTTTCGTGCAGTTTTTAGCTCCAACCTTGAACAAACGCGTACTTCTAGCTTGCTCGTGTGTGAGTTTAGCAGAGTTTAACTCGGGCTAAACTCTGTAAAGTAGTGGACACTGCCCACTTTTGACACATTCAGGCCAGTCTGCATTAAAACCGCAAGGTAGCCGCGCCGCGCGCGTGCCCGAGTTTACGCGCGCGCTGAAGTGATGATGATCGCTAATGGTATTATTGAAACCTTTTAAAGCCTAAACATATTTTAATAATCCATAGATTAAAGTTCAGGTGTTATTTATGAAAGACATACAAACATGCAGGCTAAATGTATTGTGAAATATTGAAGCTTGTCAAGTATAGGCTACATATGTATATACTGTGCTAAATAAGTTTAAAATTCATATTTTAATGTATATCTTACTTTTCTTCAAATAGCCTGGAAACAACTGCGTCATAAATCTTGTGCTCGGTATGTATCATCGTTTTTAAATCTAAACAAACTGTATTTATTAAGCATGATGAAATGTATATTATAAAAGACTTTAACATTGTATTCATGATTACAGAAAGAGTCGTTGGACCCATATTAAGTTCCCAACCTTGGTCTGCAGGACACAAGTAGCTTTGAAGAGGAAAGATCCCAGCTTAAAGAAGGACATGCGTTACATCCATAATTGTGGCACAGTTATCATCAACAAGGACACCTGGTAAATATTGTATTTTATAACATGCATATGTCAGACTTGGTTGTTGTGTACTGAAATAATATATTTATCACAAAAATGTTCTATTACTTATTGCTGCTGTTTCAATACAGTGAGAATATTAAGGTCATTGCTTATTAAAAAGTCCTGCAGAGAAAAAATATGTATTGAAATAAAGTGTAAATTTGCTTACAGGATTTGTTGCAATGTCTGCAAAACAAATTAAAAAATGAAGGGATTTCAGTGGTGAGCTCATCTATCATCTCGCAAATGAAACAAAATAATGGGATGAAAAGAAAGTGAACTGTACTCTGAGGAACTTAAGGCAAGTTCAGTTCAATACAGTTTATGTCAAAGGTAGATTAATTCTGTGATATAAATTCATATTTACACACTCTAAAATGCTGTCTTCCTACCTCAGATTGTGACGGACCTGGAATGCGACACCAGATACTCATAAGTCAAGAACTGAAAGAACACCCTTTTCCAGAGTACAGATTATGGAGGGGTTTGCAGAACTAATGGAGCAGTTTCTTCTTCTTGGAGTGCCACAGCTTGTGAGTAAACACTGTTACATTGTGTGCCAAATAGCTTTGAGTTCAATTTTAATGAACAAGTTTAATGAACTTGTATTGCTGAAAATGTGTTATTTGGAAACTTACACATGAAGTAAACAAAATGTTTTTTGCATTTAGGATGCTAAAAACTTGGTGAAGTACACAGAAACATCATTAAAAGAAATGGCCCAAAAAAGGGAAGGAAAGAAGGAAGGTCTCTATGATAGTCTTATTGGACCAGCAGAGGAAACTGCAGAAGGTAACTACTCCCTATATTACATCCCATATCCTCCAAACGCACTCACACACACACACTTTAATTTTATTGATTATAACTGTAATTCTATTTGATGACATGTTAATTGGTTAAAAAGTACTCAACATTAAAATATTGTTTTACAGAAATCCAAAGGTCCTACACCAACCAGGATTCAACAGCTCTCCTGATTCCACCTGTAGGCTTGAAGTGTCAGTATTACATTGGACAACACTCACTCGCTACCCTTCGACTTCCTTATTTATCAGAGGCACCACAGTGAAGTGAATCACCAATTCATCTGCCCTTTCCAGCCACATTCTCTTACATCTACACACATTCACTCACTATGGCCAATTCACCTATACCGTACACATGCTTTTGGACTGTGGGGTCAACTGGAGCACTCAGAAGAAACCCACAAGAAAACTCCACACAGAAAATGCCAACTGGCCCAGTCGGGACTCGAACCAGTGACCTGCTTGCTGTGAGGTTAAAAATTATGTATAAAAATGGATGTTGTGATGACCAATACATACATGTACTATCCACTTTTTGAAATTGTAGTGTTATTTAATAGATGTTTTGATTGTTTGTGTATTGTTTCTATCTGCATTGTGATATATTTCTCTTCCGTTTAGAGATGTGTGAAAGTTAAGCTCTGTATTTGCTCAAACAGTAAAAAAGCTTATAAAAGTGAAATCATTACAATTACAGTGTTTAATGCCATTAAACTGTTAAGGTAGATCTGCTGTCCAATGCAAAGTATGCAGAGGTGCAATTTTAAGTATTATTTAAAAAATATTTTGTATAATGGATTGAATAAATTTAAACAATTTGAATTGTCTGGATTGGTTTTATTTTTTTTTATTCATTAATAAGTAGCAATAATTCATTAATAAATAAAAAGAACCCATAAATGGTTCTAAATAGAACCATCTAACTTGAATTCAAAGAACCATTTGGGGTTCTATTTAATGAACCCTTAAAATGGTTCTATATAGAACCTTTTTGGGGTTCCATATATGAAGCGCTTGATAGAACCATTTTTGGTTCTATATAGAACCGTTTGTTTTAAGAGTGTATAACAGTTCAATGGCATAATCGTGTATATAAAAAAGAAAATCAAACACGGAGAGTCTAAAAATCCTTTTGTATGAGGAACTACTTTCTTCCACCATTTATTTATCTGCAGTTAACATCAGAACAGCAGAAATTATTGCTTAAATGACATGTCAATTTAAAGCTAGTTTTTGAATGATTCTCAAGCGTAATATCTAAAGTAATGACAAAAAAAAAAGGTTATTTTGCTCACATTTTAAAATGTGACTGCATGAAATACCATCAGTCTACAGAGATTTCCCAGTATTTCTCTGTTGCGATCAGGAGATCACTATAATTAACCCCGGAAAAAAAGATTGTTATGGTATTAATACAGCTCTACAACATACAAAAGAGAGAGATCCACTTAGAATGTCAACAAATTATTTTATAATTGTTATTTGATCAGCTGTAGTTTCAAATACAAAACATATATTTTTTTTCTCCCCTAAGGCCTTATTATGCCATCTCTGTTGCTATCTTTTGGCACAACTGTCTTTGCTCAGTATGATATGATTGCTGCAGATGCGCTGTGTTTTGAAAATTAAAAATATTTTAAATTGTTCTTATGAATAAATTGCATAGTTGCAATCTAAACAACTACATTCTTGCCTAAAAATCCTCAAAGTACATTATGTTGTTTGTACAGCAAAGTACAGCTGCAATATTTGTCAAACTGTAATGAGATTATACTTCTGGATCCTTGTCATGTGGGCGGAATAATACAAAAAGGTGAGGAGACTGTACGAGTGCTGTAATTGCAGAATATGGCATGGCTATCAGCCAGTCAGATTCAAGAACCAGACAGAACTATTGTGCGTGCGTGCGTGTTTGTATACACTCTCAGAAATAAAAAATCAGTCACTGTGGCAGTACCTTTTTAAAAGGGTACACTTTTGTACTACAGGTGGACATTAGTACCTTTAGGTTAGACTTTTGTACCTATAAGGTCACTTTTGTACCTTTTAAAATACTGTGAGGTACTTTTTAGGGATTAATATGTACCTTTAAGGACTTGTTTGGAACGCAAATGCACATTTTGATAAGATATTGCTCCAGTGACAGATTTTGTACCTCTATTTCTGAGTGTGTATATATACACGAGCAAATGTGTCTTTCATAACTAATTGCAATGCAACAAAGTTTTTTTTTCCCTCCTTCACAGGACTTTTCAGGGCTCAACACAATAAGGATTTACCTTTTTTTTTTTTTTTTTTTTTTTTTTTTCTGGCCACACCAAACTATTTATTTCCTTGCCACAAATTTTAAATATTGTGGCGAAACAAGCAAAATACTGCTGTATACATACACTTTTTATTCAACAAAACAGTTGACATTTAAAAAATATATATTCTTACGCATCTAAAACTATGCACAGTGGTCTGTCCTGGCTCAAGATCCCAGATCACCAGTTAACTATGCGTACAACAACATATTAAAGCAATATTATTGTAAAGGATGATTATTAAACCATATTAACAAAAAAATAACAGCAAACAAAAGAAAGCAGGTAAAAAAAAAAAACAATCTGTTCAAAGAATAGTTAAAGGAGAGCCTGTCTCACTGTGCGCGTGATCCTTTCATTCGTTTATCACCTGCTTTCTTGCTCGAGCTAAAAGCTTTTTAGTTAGTTAAAAAAAATGTTATTAAAACTATGATGTGTAGAAATGTGTTGAAAAAATCTTCTTTCCATTGAACAGAAATTGAGGGGAAAAATATGCAGTGGGGATAATAATTCAGGGGGGCTAATAATACTGTATACATCTGAAATGAAGCATATTTTACAGAAGACCTTTCCTTTCGCCGCAGCTCTCAAGTGTCATTTGAGTTCACGTACAACTTGCAAATTCAAGATGCATGGCGCCAGGTGTTTAACACGAACTATTGCTTGAAAAATGCACACGAGAACTTGTGACTTCTTGCTTGGTTTGCAGTTCACGAACCACACAACTTGTTATCTTATGTAACCCTCCAGACAGCTTGAGCTTAAAGACACAGAGATGGAGCGCACCAAGCAATCTGCTGGGAAGCTTGTTCGGCTGTTATTTAAAAAAATAAAATAAATTGAGGCAGCTCTTCCTGTGTGCCATTGGACAGGCTTTCTTCAGTGGACTTTACTATGGTCGCTCTCCTCTGGGGGTTTTAGTTGAGCTGTGTAGTTCTGGGTAATGGAGTGGACTTGCGTGTAATACTGGTTCTGCTAAACGGCCAGTTCCTCCATTGGGCACAATAGCTGAAGGGATTACGGCTTGAAAAGTGCTGTTGACAAAAGCTGAAAGCTGTTTTCTGTTTATGTTCTCTTCAAGTGAAGAAAGGGGGACTCGGGTTATACACTCCCAAGTCGGTTTGTTGACTTACCCGGCCGTTGGGTATTTCACAGCAGGAGAAGAGGCCGATGTATATAAAGACCCTGAGGTTCTTTCTTTCTTTCTTTCTCTCTTTCGTTCTTTCTTTCTCCATAGGTCGTTTGCCCTTCGGCTTCTCATCTTTCACAGAACTCAGCAGTAAACATTGCCAAGCCGTATATGAAATGGAATTACTTTTCAGACATTAATTTTAGATTGCTGGGCATTGTGTTTCTGGTGTTGTGCTGTTCGATTGGCACTTTTAGACAGACTTACCTTATATATAAAAACATAAATAAATGGTGTTTTGGGTGTTTGTCTGGTTGTATAGATGGGGGTTTTAAGGAGCAGGGAAACACAAACGTCACTCACACACACACACAAAATATTGAACTGCATATTAATGCTGGAGTTACTTAATCTAATAAGACTCGGCATTATTTGGATTCAAACTGATTTGATTAAATGATTTTCAATAATAGTTTTAGTTGTGTGTTTGAGTAAGGAGGGAAGTTTTCATCTTGTTTTGGAAACTATTGATGACAGTTCTTCCTAATTAGATTGTGTGTGTGTGTCTGTTATGATTATCAGCTATCTAGTGGCTAAGGATCGCTAACAGACTAACCACCATTAAGCTGTGGTCACGCTGCACTTTTCTCCCTATAGACTTCCATTCATACACGTGAATGTGTCAGACCAGAAATGTTAGGTCGTGTGGCAAGTTTCGCAGTCCGCCGCGTAGGCATGGGACGATAACTGTTTTCAAGGTATACCGCGGTTTGGGATAGTCATGGTTTTAAAACTGCCAAAATTTTCTGTAATACTATTAAGGTATGTGTAAGATTTTTTTTTATTTACTTTTTTTTATCTATTTTTTTATTTTATTTAGGACCACATTATCTCCAGCAGAAAAAAATATCCCAAGATGCCATTTTAAATTATAAATAAATCTGTGATTTTGAACTAATGAAGACAGCAGAAGTCAATAATTATTTGAATTATTTAGCCTGACATGTTTACTGCTCCACAATATTTTAAATCTTTCAAAAAAAGAAAATATATTGTTTTCAAAGGGGAAAGTTAATTTTTTTTATTATTATTTTTTTTTTATCCAGCACCAAAATGACAGAATTTCACAAGCTCAAACTCTAGTGTGACTGTGGCATTACATGGACTACAACTCCAAGCATGCAGCACCACACACCGGTTCCTGATTCAGACTGATTACAAACTCCCACAGCTGAAGCTGCTTGAGCACTCATTACATGGACTATTAATACAACACAGACACACACCCACACACACACACACAAACAAAGAGACATTGCAGATTCTTGTTACCTGTACACATTACAAAGCATTTTTCCTTGCCTTGTTTATTGTTTTCTGATGCTAGCCGCCTGGACCGATCTCTTTGCCTGTTTTTAACTTCTCTTTTGCATCGCCTGCATAATACTGATTGCTCCTGTGCTTGACCATTGCTTTCCTGACCACTATCTGTCTTCATAAAAACTCTGCAATTGGATCCTCCCCTCCGTTGTAACATATTGTTAAAGAGTCATTTGCATCAAGTAAAACATAAAGTAAATTTAAATTAAATTAAAACAGTCTCATATTTAAATTTTTACACAACACAATATAAATTATTTTTAATCATCTTAAAATATGAAAAATACTTTTTTTTTTTAAATTTACGATTTAATTAAAAATATATTTAATTTATTTAAAAAGTCGCCTGTCTCTTGCATTTGATTGTAATTCATTTTATTTTGTTTACATATACAAGTATATATTTTGTGTGTTAATTGATTTGTAAAACACTTTGGTCAACATTTGTTGTTTTTAAATGTGCTTAAATAAACAAAGCAAGCAAACAAACAATAAATAAAAGCTATTTATTTATTTATTTATTTTGTATCTGTTTGTTTCTTTATTTCATTTGCATTACATCCTTATTTTTTTATGTATTATCCAATTGTCTTTGTATTATTATTATTATTATTATTATTATTATTATTGTTATTATAGCTGTTGTTGTTACTTACTTGATACTAACCCTGCAGTGCTAAAGACTGCTGGATTCCGGACAGACTTGTTATCTATAAGCCAGGATCTGATCTGTTATTTGATCGTTTTGTTAGCCTTGCCCTGCTCTTGCTGTTTCTGACCCTGAACGATCTCTGCCTGATAAATCACTCCCACAAGGTCACTGCTAGTGCTGCTAATGGCTGGTGCTGAACTAACACTCAGTCCCATCAAAGTCTAGATACCTTGAGTGTCAATTTGCTTTAAATAAACCAAACGCAAGCTATTTTATTCATTCTACTCTCCTCTGTCTCTTGTGGCGTTGTTTATATAAAAGGTGTGTGTCAGTTATAATGCTAAAGTTTCTATAGATGCCATAACATTTTTTAAGCATTTTCAATAACACTATGAAATATTGCAGCAGCATTAATAGCAGTATTTGTGCATGGTATATTTGATGTTTGCCCGAGTTATAACCTCAAGCATGGCTCATTGTTAAGTTTTTTTTAGTTTAGATATTTATCAAATGTCAAAATGTTAACTGGCGACATGAAAAACAAAGCAATAAAGCAGAAAATAAAACAAAAAAGCAGCAAAACAAAACAATAAAGCGGTAAAATAAACAAAACAATAAAGCGGTAAAATAAACAAAACAATAAAGCAGTAAAATAAAACAAATAAGTAAAATAAAATAACAATGCAAACAATAAAATAAAGTAGCAAAATAAATAAAAAAGCTGTAAAATAAAACTATAATAAAATAAAGCATTAAATGGTAATAGTATAAAATAAAGCAGTAAAATACATTAAAGCAGTAAAAAAAGGGCATGTTTTCCCCGTGTTGGCGTGGGTTTCCCCCGGGTGCTCCGGTTTCCGCCAAAGACATGCGGTACAGGTGAATTGGGTAGGCAAAATTGTCCGTAGTGAGTGTGTGTGAATGTCTATGGATGTTTCCCAGTGATGTGTTGCAGCTGGAAAGGCATCCGCTGTGTAAAACATATGCTGGATAAGTTGGCAGTTCATTCCGCTGTGGCGACCCCAGATTAAGGACTAAGCTGAAAAGAAAATAAACAAATGAATGAATGAATAAAGCGGTAAAATAAAATAAAGCAGTAAATAAAATAAAAAAATAATAATAAAGCAATGCAACAAAGCAGTAAAATAAAGAAGTGCAGTAAAATAGAATAAAGGAATACAATAAACAAGGTTCATACGGTCATAGAAACCTGGAAAAATCATGGAATTTTGACACGGCATTTTCTAGGCCTGATAACGTTTTGGAAAAGCAGAAAAACCCACATAGTTTTGGAAAAGTCATAGAAAACAGATATCTGTATACTTGAATATAGGTTAGTTGTCTTTACTTCTTTTCTGTACTTGGCCAGTCACATACTCTCACATTATTAGTGCGGTGTACGCATTATCTAAATATATTTTAAATTTATATAAATCTAAATTTAAACTAAATGTATGTAGACATTGCATGAAACATCTGGTTATGAAATTTTATTTGAATTTCTTAGAAAAATCATAGAAAAGTCATTGGATTTTAGAAGTAATATTGTGTATGAACTTTGAATAAAGCAGTAAAATAAAAATAAAATAAAATAAAATAAAGGAATACCATAAAACAGTAAAATAAAATAAAGCAATAAAATCAAGTATCACAGTAAAATAAAATAAAGATAAATACAACAGAGCGATACAATAAAATAAAACAAAGCAATAAAATTAAATAATTTAAAGCAGTAAAGTAAAATAAAATAAAATAAAACAGTAAAATAAAATAAAAAAGTAAAATAAAATAAAATGAAATAAAGCAGTAAAATAAAATAAAGCAGTAAAGTCAAATAAAGCAGTAAGATAAAATAAAATAAAGCAGTAAAGTAAAATAAAGCAGTAAGATAAAAACATAAAATAAATCACTAAAGTAAAATAAAATAAAAGCAGTAAATAAAATAAAGTAAAATAAAATAAAGTAGTAAAGTAAAATAATGCAGTAAGATAAAATAAAGCAGTGAAGTAAAATAAAACAGTAATATAAAATAAAGCAGTAAGATATAAAATAAAATAAAATAAAATAAAATAAAATAAAATAAAATAAAATAAAATAAAATAAAATAAAATAAAATAAAATAAAATAAAAGCAGTAAATAAAATAGTGGGGCATCATGGTGGTGCAGTGAGTATCACGATCGCATCACAACAAGAAAAATAAAGAATTAAAAATTAAATAAAATATAGTAATAAAATAAAATAAAGCAATACAATAAAGAAACAATGCAATAAAACAGTCAAATAAAATAAAGCAGTAAAATGAAATAAAATACAGTGGGGCACAGAATATCGTGTTTTGTGTGTGAAGCACAAATGAACAAAGTGAAAGGATGGCTAGACGGATCAGACTGGAGGGCCAAAACACCACAACAAGCTTCTTCAAGCGGCCTGTAAAGCGTATTCCATTGTTTCAAATATGTCACTATCGATATATAGATGTTTTTGACAGCACTATTTGGTTCACTTACACACGTCTGCTTCACATGTCATCATGGCACGGATTGGGGTCAAAGGTGAACGCTGTAAAATGGAGAGTTTCAGATGTGTTTTGAGAGACAGAGAGAGAGAGAGAGAGAGAAAGAAAGAAAGATTGAGAGTATTGAATACAGATGAGTGTGTCTTCTCTGTGTCGCTCTGCTGCTGCCAGTTTCTCTGTCGCTCTGTCTCTAATCCACAGTCCTTATGTGAAGATGGATAAAAGATTTATGAGATGGAGAATTTCAAAGAAGTGGCTAATTAACATTATCATCTTTCATCATTACTTTCATGCGGTATACACTCATGCGTTTGGTGGACTCGTTATCCAAACGGACTCTTAATGCCTTTCAACTGAACCTTTTATCTGCACGAGTACTGTAAATATAAAATAAAATAGTGAAATATTGAAATAAAATATTAAATTAAAATGTAAAATTAAAATAAAATGTAAAATAAAAATAAAATATTAAATTAAATTAAAATAAAATGTTTAAATTAAAATAAAATGATTAAATAAAAAATAAAATGTTTAATTTAAATAAAATCTTGACTTAAATACATTATTAAAATAAAATATTAAATTATAATAAAGTAAATTATTAAAATAATAATAATAATAATATTATATATATAATATATAATAATATATAA
>CAIGQQ010025905.1:0-12362 GCA_903798035.1 Danio albolineatus | reverse complement strand
GTTTATTTTTGATACACGTAAAATTTATGCATTTGGTATTTATTTTTTAAAATACATTTCAATGTATTTTTGCCCATCTCTGCCAACACCATCACCGTAATAGCAGATATCTTCTATGAGAATACTGTACACTCTAAAAAAAAAGGTTCCTTGAGGTTCTATATAGAACCCTATGGTTCTATACTTGGCCAGTAGAACCTTTTACCCAAAAAATGCTTCTATTTAGAACCCTTTGAGTGCAAAGAACCTTTTTGATTAAAATGGTTCTATAATTTATGATTTATAACATACTTATATAGTAAAGATTATAAACTAATTATAGGCTATAACACAGAGAGACAAAGCTTTTCGAGTCAAAACCTAATAAAATGACCGCTATGGTCAAAAACCTAATCAATGTATGATGGGATTTTTGTTTCATGCAGGTTTGTACATTACCATATAACTAATATTTATATATGCTTATTATTTAACATTTATTACGAATTATTTTGTGAAATAAATAAAATAATCAGTTTATTTAGACTGTTCAGTGTGTTGTTATAGTTTAATAATTTATTTTAAACTAACAATCATGATAACTTCACTCTTAAAAATGATGTGTTAAAAATTAACACAAAATATGTGTTAAACAGTTCGTAACACATCTTGTGTTGCTACAGACACATTGTGTGTTAATATTGTGCTTGGCTGTTTACACAATGGCTGTGTTAAACCAAAATCTATTTCTATAGTGTTTGGTTTTACTACATTTAAGCAGCACACATACTGTATAAAATGCACATTTATTTTACCTGTAGTCAAAGGGCGATGTCTACTGTATTTATGTAATTTAATTATCATGTTGGCAATATAAATTAAGTATTTGAGTATACCTGGGTGAAATGTACGCGCTGTGAACGTGCGCGCGCTAAGTGCATGCGCAGTGACGTTAATTTTCAACCATCGCTCCCACGGCCCTGTCGGATATGAAGCTCTCTGCCTCAGGTGAGTGAAATTAATTACAATTCGTCTACGACAGTCAATATTTTTTCCACCTTGCTTAAGAATGTTTTGTGTTTGTTGTCCTAGAAGTTGTTTTTTCTACTATGTTGTCTGTGTATCGTACTACACGGGTGACCTATTAACTCTGTCGCAAGCTAAGTTAACAGTTAACCCATTTGGCGCGATTTTTGTAAACTTGTGTTTGCAGAATTGTTAATAACACGTATCAAGCGGAAGACTTAGCATAGGTTTGTTGTGATTTCGGTAGGAAAGTTAGCGTCACTTTATAATTGATGTGAACGTGAATGTTTTGTATTCGACAGCGCTAACGTAAAGCGTCCACATCTCTGAACTCGAGGTAACGTTATCTCACGCCGGAGACATTCTATAACGTTACGTAATCATAATGCTATTTAATGATGATGCCCTTTGACAGTAATTTGTATATCAGCCCCAAGACTTAAGGTTAGCTGGGTGCTGCGGACAGACAACAAATGGCGCCTTGGTGTGAGCAAATTCATAAAAAACTGTCTAAATATGAAAACCTTTATTGCAATCAACCTTGCGCGCCATTTTGGGCCACCTGTCTAGTCACATACTATTCAAAATATGCTTTGTATTGTTGTACACTGTTACATGTATTTGTTTTTTCACTGTGCTGTGTATATATGGATTTCTTTCCCTTTTACTTAGATAAAGGAAGGCGAGGAACAAATTACAGTTACTCCAACACTTCTACACCGAGCTCTTGCAACTGCTCATAGACGGAAAGGAAACATGGAGAAAACTATTCACAGTTGGCATGGAGCATGACAAATTTTAAATATAATATATTACAAGCAACATCCCTGATTCATCAGAAAGAAGTGTGCATTCATTATGGGTAAATGAATAATGTCTTTCACTTTTAATATTATATAATAGTAAATATTTAAATAAATAAAATGTTTTTGTAATTTCTTAATGTCATTGAACAGATGAAACTCAGACTGGCACCACAAATAGATTGCTGACACTGCTTGAAGAAAATACAATCCTGAGAGAACACGAAGAGACAAAGACGCTGTCTATTTCCTTAAGAAAGGTTATTGATAAAGTTGCTGTCAATGACCTCGTGAAGAAACATGTGAGTATGTTGGACAATTAAGGAAATATTATAACACATTTTGTGTGTTAAACTTAACTCAACATGTGTTGTCCCTGAGCACACTCAGGATATGTGTTGAAAATAACACATGTTGTGTTGTTTTCAACACATTTGTTTTTAGAGTGTTGATATGAGCCGATTTCCGCTTTCGTGCAGTTTTTAGCTCCAACCTTGAACAAACGCGTACTTCTAGCTTGCTCGTGTGTGAGTTCAGCAGAGTTTAACTCGGGCTAAACTCTGTAAAGTAGTGGACACTGCCCACTTTTGACACATTCAGGCTAGTCTGCATTAAAACCACAAGGTAGCCGCACCGCGCTCGTGCCTGAGTTTATGCGCACGCTGAAGTGACGATGACCGCTAATGGTATTATTGAAACCTTTTAAAGCCTAAACATATTTTAATAATCCATAGATGAAAGATCAGGTGTTATTTATGAAGGACATACAAACATGCAGGCTAAATGTATTGTGAAATATTGAAGCTTATCAAGTATATGCTACATATGTAAATATTGTGCTAAATAAGTTTAAAATTCATATTTTAATGTATATCTTACTTTTTCTTCAAATAGCCTGGAAACAACTGCGTCATAAATCTTGTGCTTGGTATGTATCGTTGTTTTTAAATGTAAACAAACTGTATTTATTAAGCATGATGAAATGAATATTATAAAAGACTTTAACATTGTATTCATGATAACAGAAAGAGTAATTGGACCCATATTTTCCAATTACTGGACTCATCAAAGTTCCCAACCTTGGTCTGCAGGACAGGAGCTTTGAAGGACAGGAGCTTTGAAGAGGACAGATCCCAGCTTAAAGAAGGACATGCGTTACATCCATAATTGTGGCACAATTATCATCAACAAGGACACCTGGTAAATATTGTAATTTATCACATTTATATGTCAGACTTGGTTGTTGGGTACTGAAATAATATATTTATCACAAAAATGTTCTATTACTTATTGCTGCTGTTTTAATACAGTGAGAATATTAAGGTCATTGCCTATTAAAAAGTCCTGCTGAGAAAAAATATGTATTGAAATAAAGTGTAAATTTGTCTACAGGATTTGTTGCAATGTCTGCAAAACAAATTTAAAAATGAAGGGATTTCAGTGGTGAGCTCATCTATCATCTCGCAAATGAAACCAAATAATGGGATGAAAAGGAAGTGAACTTTACTCTGAGGAACTTAACATAAAGCAAGTTCAGTTCAATACAGTTTATGTCAAAGGTAGATTAATTCTGTGATATAAATTCATATTTCCACACTCTAAAATGCTGTCTTCCTACCTCAGATTGTGACGGACCTGGAATGCGACATCAGATACTCATAAGTCAAGAACCAAATGAAACACCCTTTTCCAGAGTACAGATTATGGAGGGGTTTGCAGAACTAATGGAGCAGTTTTTTCTTCTTGGAGTGCCACAGCTTGTGAGTAAACACTGTTACATTGTGTGCCAAATCGTTTTGAGTTCAATTTTAATGAACAAGTTTAATGAACTTGTATTGCTGAAAATGTGTTATTTGGAAACTTACACATGAAGTAAACAAAATGTTTTTTTTTGCATTTAGGATGCTGAAAACTTGGTGAAGTACACAGAAACATCATTAAAACAAATGGCCCAAAAAAGGGAAGGAAAGAAGGAAGTACTCCATGACAGTCTCATTGGACCAGCAGAGGAAACTGCAGAAGGTAACTACTCCCTATATTACATCCCATATCCTCCAAACACACTCACACACACTTTAATTTGATTGATTATAACTGTAATTCTATTTGATGACTTATGTTTATTGGTTAAAAGTACTCAACATTAAAATATTGTTTGACAGAAATCCAAAGGTCCTACACCAACCAGGATTCAGCAGCTCTCCACCTACTGTAACTGATTCCACGTACTGTAGGCTTGACGTGTCAGTATTACAATGGACAACACTCACTCGCTACCCTTCGACTTCCTCATTTATCAGAGGCACCACAGTGGAGTGAATCACCAATTCATCTGCCTTTTCCAGCCACAACCCAGCACTTGGAAACACCCATATTCTCTTACATATACACACATTCAGTCACTATGGCCAATTCACCTATACCGTACACATGCTTTTGGACTGTGGGGTCAACCGAAGCACCCAGAAGAAACCCACATGAACACTGGGAGAACTTGAAAACTCCACACAGAAAATGCCAACTGGCCCAGTCGGGACTCGAACCAGTGACCTGCTTGCTGTGAGGTTAAACATTATGTATAAAAATGGATGTTGTGATGACCAATACATACATGTACCATCCACATTTTGAAATTGTAGTGTTATTTAATAGATGTTTTGATTGTTTGAGTATGTTAAGTGTATTTGCTCAAACAGTGAAAAAGCGTATAAAAGTGAAATCATTACAATTACATTGTTGAATGCTATTAAACTGTTAAGGTAGATCTGCTGTCCAATGCAAAGTATGCAGAGGTGCAGTTTTAAGTATTATTTTAAAAAAATTGTATAATGGATTGAATAAATTTAAACAATTTGAATTGTCTGGATTGGTTTTATTTTTTTTATTCATTAATAAGTAGCAATAATTCATTAATAAATAAAAATAACCCATAAATGGTTCTAAATAGAACCATCTAACTTGAATTCAAAGAACCATTTGGGGTTCTATTTAATGAACCCTTAAAATGGTTCTATATAGAACCTATTTGGGGTTCCATATATGAAGCGCTTGATAGAACCATTTTTGGTTCTATATAGAACCGTTTGTTTTAAGAGTGAATTTCCCCTTCCACCACTACAATGTCTATCCATCCATCTATTTATTCATTTTATTTTGTAAATGTGTTAAAAATATACTGACAGAATTTTAGGTGCAGGCTAGGACTGTCTCTGCCATTTGCAGATAACGTTTTTTTGGCTTCATAGAACATAGACCTTCAGCATGCAGTGGGACGGTTTGCTGCTGAGTGTGACATGGCAGGGAAAGCAACAGCACCTCCAAGTCAAAAACCATGGTGCTTGACTGGAAAAAGGTGTCCAACGTTTTCGTGCATTTTTTTTTACATGAGAAATGAAATGTGAGATTAAAAGCTGGATGAATGCAGCGGCAGCAGTAATTCAGTTGGTGTGATTGTCTGTTGTGGTGAAGGAGCTGAGACGAAAGGGAATGTTCTCATTTTACCGCTCAATCTAGGTTCCTACTCTCACCTATGGTCATGTAGTGACTAAGCCACGTTTTACGCTGAATCCGTAATCGGCATAAACAAGCCTCATGGAGCCCACACCGTCTCCTTCGTAATTAGGAATTGCCTGAAGCTAATTCCAATACACATGCGTCTTTCCCCTTTATAAACAAAGGACGTGTTCTTACCCTAGTTACTAATTGACTACCATCTGTGAGTTCTCGACCATTTGCTTGTCACATGACCATGATAATTGAATTATACACCCAACGCCAGAAAGAAGCATTTGTGTATTAGAAGGGGAGAATGTCCTCCCGCCCCTTTTCCGGCCCGGATAAGAAAACCCGCGTGATGGGCTCTAGACAATCAGCCCGCGCGATTTCTTGGACATTTCGCGTTTAAAAGCGTGTTTTGCTTTGATGTTTTATTACTGATAGTTGTGTATGTTTTGCTATGCATGTAAGCATGTGTATTCGCTATAATTGTGTCTAGAAATGAAGTGTTGTAGCGTGTGTAATGCACGTAATTAACTGTATTTGATAAGGGCTATAATGTTTGGTCTCAAACTGAAGCTATAAGGCTTCAGAGAACATTGGTTCAAATGATGAAACTGTATCTGCAAATAATACTTAGTTATGAAGCTTTATTGAAGTTTGATAACGTGAATTAAATATTAACCCAGCCCGTGACGACAGAATCACTCCTCCCTGGGCGTGAACATACAGGGAGGAGATGGGCGTGGGTATAGCCCAGTAGCCACAATCATTGGACACTCGCCCAGTGGGTTTGTCTAAAACCCGCCCGCTATAAAAGCCCAAACTGTAAGATTTTGTGTGCTTTCGCATTGGCTTTTGCTTGGGTTTCCGTATTAGCTTTCGCTGTACTTCACGAGGGGTTCTACGCACGAACTTTGCGTTACACGCCTGCCGGACATCACTCTTCGAAGAACCCACCCGCTCAGCCTGCGTCTGCCCCGCCATAACAGCTACGGCCACGTGACCCCATTCACCGGAGCTCACATGAACACAGTCTGACCTTACTGCTCGTATAGCCGTTTCTACAACCATCAGACGTTGCGTCATCCAGCAGTAGGATCAGTCACTCAAGGTTTCCGAACTCTGTTTCATAACACCGTCAAAGAGCCTTTCTCAGGAGGAATTCCCTTTCGACGAACTTCCCGCGCGCTGACGTCAGACTCCGTCACAACGCTCCATGAGAAGAAGGAAAAGCCCTCTCCAAAGGAAATCCCCAACCACGTCAACGCGCTGCAACTAATCGGCTTCGCCGGGGTTCCCTCAACCAGAGAACGAGAGAACAGCTAAACCACCAAACCGCAAGTAAACACAGACCAATTTTTCATTACATACTGAAGCTGGTAATTAAGTTGAAGTGCCTGACCGTAGTCAGTTTCTCTGCTTGGTGGTTTTCTCAGATTGCAATACCAAACTTAAGCAAGTGCTAGACGTTTGGGACTCTTTGTCGCTCATCCTCAGTCATTCTCAACCCAGAACTGTGTGTGTGTGTGTGTGTATCTGTATGTTTGTTTGTTTTACGTAGAGTAGTTCACTGTGTGTAGCTTAATAAACTTGCGTTTCATTTTAAGATCCTTGTCGGAGTTTTATGTGTTTCTAAGTTACTGCCTCAGCTATATGGTCTTGCTACCTCGCTTGTGTAAATAGTGAAATCCTACTTATATTATTATCGTTGGCCACGTAATAGTATAACATAGATTTACAAAAGATAAAGTTACGCTACTTACTTCTATTAGGGTGGACCAATAGATAACGTAAGTGTAAGTGTTAACATATTTCTGACTGTGAGTCAGTCGTCCGAATCTTCTGATTCGAATCCCCGAAAATTAATGTTAATTAATTTGAACTTATGAGCTAATTCTTAAAGTACCGGACATCGTAGATGGTCCAGGCACTACATAGAGTTATTTGAACTTACCAGCTATTCCATACACTGTTAGACAAAATGTGCAAAATTTGTACCTTAAGGGGTACAATGGCTTGTCACTGGGGCAGTACCCTCAAGGGTACACCCGTTGTACCCTTTCACATGGGTACATATTTGTACCCCAGCCGTATGTACCTTCATGGGTCAAATATGTACCTCTGCTGACTAATTTGTACCTTACTTGGGCTACGGTACAATAATGTACCTTTAAAAAAGGTACAATTTCTGTTCCACAGGGACGAATTTTGTACCCTTTAATTTCAGATTTGTACTCCATACACAGCACATTAAATTTGAATTATCACGTTTATTAAACAATATCAACATAATTTTCACAGGATGAATGTTTAAACATTACATAATTTTAAAAGAATAACAAGCAATCTTTTCCAAGAGAACAAACTGCACGATAATTGTAACTTTATGCCTTTAACATTTATCACAAACACACATTTAAAGATTCAAAACAATTACATTGTCACCTTTTCAAAGGATGAAAGTTAAGCTATCACAATGTCATACCAGATGCATAAACTTAAAAAAAAAAGTTGCTTAAATCGCTTAAATAAGGTTCGTGGCGAACACAAACTCAAAATACTTTCACGTTTTATTCTACGACATAAAACACATCAGTTACACCACACTCTTGATTTTTTAATTCAGTTATGCTTCTTTTAAAAGACGGTTGCTATCAAGTTGCTAAACGGGACTACAGGCGGTGTCGGAGACATTATACGTCATCAAGCTGAGCTGGTCTGGAGCGCGGCACGCTTGCGTTGGACATTAGGTTTTGACTGTTATTTAAGTATTTACATGAATAGTATTTTATTGTTTGTACTAGTTTTTTTTCTAATTGGGAATTCATATTCATTCATTCATTCATTTTCTTTTCGGCTTAGTCCCTTTATTAATCCGGGGTCGCCACAGCGGAATGAACCGCCAACTTATCCAGCATTTGTTTTACGCAGCGAATGCCCTTCCAGCCACAACCCATCTCTGGGAAACACATCCATACAATCTCATTCACACACATACACTATGGACAATTTAGCTAACCCAATTCACCTGTACCGCATGTCTTTGGACTGTGGGGGAAACCGGAGCACCCGGAGGAAACCCACGCAACCACAGGGAGAACATGCAAACTCCACACAGAAATGCCAACTGACCCAGCTGGGGATCGAACCAGCGACCTTCTTGCTGTGAGGCGAATGTGCTACTCACTACGCCACTGTGGCGCCCGGAATTCATATTGTGTGTAGATAATGCCTTCACTTGTAAAGACTATTTAACTATTTATAATTAAACGATATTATGAAGACCACTGCAGTCTGTCTCTTTCCTGCTCTCAAGTAATGCAAACGTTTGAATAAATGTGTAAAAATACATACATGTGAGCTGTTATTTTAACGTTATCAAAGGATTTTTCGTTGTTTTTTCTTCATCTGAACACATTTAACTCTGTCATACACTCCTCCTCCAAATGTAGAGCATATGTGACTATGGGCTGCTTTCGGTGTACTTTGTGACAAAAAAAGAATATTAAATGTTGTTCTGTGTCCATGATGGAACTTGCAGGCATTTGATAGACTTGTTCCTCACGCCTCACTTCTGTCGTGTATTAATAAGGTAAGTATGCACGCGAGCGATACGCTTATTTAAATATCTTATGATACTATATAGGCACATTTATACATACAGTTTTAAACCTTTTACAACAACCGTAAAGCAAAACAAAATGTATTTCCCACGTAAAAACTGTCCAAAAGGCACGTATGTCGATGTGTTTTTGCGTATTAATTTGTTTATAATTTATAGCATGGATTATAGTATAATAAACCAAGAGATTAAACCTTTATCATGGACCATATATCTAAAAAATAAGCTAGAAGAGTTGTCCGTAGCAGGGTGGTGCTGACGTCACAGGCGAGCGCCCCGAAAGCTGTAGTCCGCTTATAGCCTAATGTTAGCTTTTCAGTTGTTGCGTTTGCATTTACGACCCAAAAGTGCTAAAAGTTGTATTTTCGTGTGAGGATTATCCGGCTGGACAAAACGTGTAAGTATAATAAACAGTGTTTGAACACAGAGCTTATTATTTGCAAACTTCGAAAAGCCTACTGGAAAATCCTATGGGGATTTTATCGAGGGAACCAGTTTTATGCTAGCAGCCGATAGACCCTTTTCACACTTCCGCGTTCACGAAGCGGAAGTCGTCATAGTAGGGTAAACACAGCGATGGCGGAGGCTGAAGTGTATGTGTTTTCGCAATACCTCAAAGATTTGCCAACTTTTACATTTGGAGATGTCGACCGGCTTGTCCAGATGAATTCATCGACCTTTAAGTCAAAAATCGACAAAGGTTACAAGTTCTTTTACGAGGGATATCTGCACGAATACGAAGGTAAGGCAGTCAAATGTTATTATTATATTACAAGGGCTATTCGTAAGCTAACTCTTTGGGGTTTTCATGGTATAGTGTCTAACGTGGTGAATATGATGGTAAAAGCTAGAGCACGATGCTTCAGGTCAATGAGGAAAAGAGAGGAACCGCATAGAATTGAGGTTGTATAAATGTTCAAAAAGAGAAAGTTCACGTTCACAGTTCAGATGCTTGTTCTCAAGCTTGCTGTTGCAAGCTCCGTTTTTTATTTTTCTTGCTGTCGTTGCAGCACGTTGTTGATTTCAAGTTTTAACTAATATCTTCGACCTTGAACATTGAGTATTTAAGGATTAGGGGATAATTGCTTAACGACAGTCATGTTTTTTTCTGTAAATACGTTTGCAAAAAAAAGAGAACAGAAAGAAGAACTATATATATATATATATATATATATATATGTTGGTAAAATCCCCCCGCACAGAAAGATTTAATAACATTTGTTATGCATGGCATATATATTTCCCTCATGTTGACTACTCAATAACTGGTCATAAAATTGTGCCTACATTTATGAGTACTGTCTTTTCAGATAATACTACATACAGCAGAGAACCCAGTTAGCCTTAAATACTATTCATGCAGCTGTACAGCTGGAAAGGCTTTGTGCAACCATTTAGTTGCCATGCTTTATCAAACAGCACACTATAAACAGCTGGGAAGTGAATGTGTTCCCTCACCTCTCGCATGCACAAGTTCTTTGCAGCAGTGGCATAGACCAAGAACAGAGGTAAATGTACTTTGATTAGTGCAGTTTTAGAGTTTATAATTCTAATAGTGGTACTCTTGCTAATTGTCATAGGGTATCCATCCTGAGCCTGTTGACAGCCTTGTTGTCATATCACCAAAGTTTTCTGCCAACATAAAAAGAGGTGGTATTTCATCCACACTTTACAGGGCCTACACAGGTATGATTCAGTATAATTTATTTTAAATAATACATTCTCAGTACTCTGAATGTATCGTCATGAATGCATGTTTTTAATTCATTGTTCAATGTTTGCCTTCAGTCAGTTGCAATAAAATTAAAACTGTATATTTTTGTAGGGCCACTGCCGGATCATGCTGTGCTTTCTTCAGGAGCTGCCCTTAACCAGATTACACCCAAGCCATTAATTGCAAGCCTACTTACTGGAATTACAAGCATGTCTCTTACTGAATCTCGTTTTGGACTAGTACCTCGTGGGAGTATACTGTCCTATCAGTGTCCTCCTGCCACACCTTGTCTATTTACACAATTCCCTGATGCACCCACCTTTCCAGATTTGCCTCTTCCTCATCCATGTTTGCGAAACAACCTCTGTTTTGTTCCAAGCCTTTCTCAAAGTCTTCACCTTGATTCCTTACACCTTACACATGATTTGGCTACAGAAATAGAGTATAATACTAGAGCACAATCTAAATGTACATTGTGGAGGGCAGTCCGTAAACCAAGGGTCACTGCCAGTTATTTTAGAGAAGCTTGCCATGTCACCACCACCAAAAGTGCCACTTCTCTTGCAATGAGGATGATGGCTGATGTAAGGCAAACAGCTGCCATGAAACGTGGACTGGATCTAGAACCGGTTATTCTGCAACGCTATGCTGAAAATACCAAAGTGAATGTCCTGCCTTGTGGCTTTGTGGTGCGTAGTGAAGCCCCACATCTTGGAGCAAGCCCTGATGGTCGGGTTGTCGATCCAAAAGAAACTCCGCCTTTTGGATTAGTTGAGGTCAAATGTACAACAAAAAAAACTGCTCACGAGGTACAACATTTAGAGACTGTGTGTGGTAGCCTGAAGCTCTCACACAAACATAAATACTACTGGCAAATACAAGGTCAGTTAGCCATCTCAGGACTGTCTTGGTGTGACTTTGTCACATACACAGAAACAGAGCTTTTAATTGAGAGAATCTGGAGAAATGATGAATTCATTGCTGAAATGAAAAACAAACTGAACATGCTGTACCAGAAAAGCAAACCTGTCACTGTTTATTTATAGTTCAACATCTTTATTCATCTTTACTATTTATGTACCATTTTAATAGCATACGTACAATGAGATTGTATGCATTTATACAAATCTACATGTTTTAAACTATTCACAAAATGCACACAATGTTTTCTGTACAAAGTGTATAGCATGTGCAAAGAAATTACATGAATAAACTTTTAACTTCTGTCAGATGAATCTTTTTGTAACACTATTTGATATGTAGGAATTGAACTTGACACAAATAATATAATAAAAGCGGAAGTTTCATAAATATATTTTGGTATACAATTTTATTTATTTTTTATATAGTAATCAACATTTGTAGTGGATCAAACTAGTTTTTCAAAATTGTGACAAATGGATGTTGGATAGTTTTTGACAATGTCAACGAAAGGATTTGATCCACTTCAAATGTTGACTACATTATTTTTAATATGGAAGTGTTTATGCACATTGTATTTTTAAATATATATACTTTATAATATAACAATATAAAATATAACATGTTCTGTTTGAAATGTACTGTCATTTCTGACAATATATAAGCATTTTAATATATATATATATACTGTATATATTTCTGTGTGTGTGTGTTAATGCACTTTGTAAGTGTTTTTAAGATTTTTTATTTCATACTTTGTTATAATATATAACATACATGAGTTTGATATATACTGTAT
>CAIGQQ010025903.1:0-11750 GCA_903798035.1 Danio albolineatus | reverse complement strand
GAAAACTTCTTTCTTTTTATTGGGGAACTCTGCTTAAGTCCACTCACAGCCTTGAATGTGTTTAACACATAATCCAACCACTACCCATTCAATGTTATGATGTCTGATAGGACTGATGTTTATTGAATGATAGTTTGTGTCTCGCATTTTAAAAGTTTGCCCACTACAGGGACAGAACAGGACACACAAACCAGTGAGGAGCCCAGGGCAGAACTGAATGAAATAGGCGTCAGGGGCCGCACCCTGTGGTGAAGACTCCCCATTTTCCCCATATATTAGTCCATCCTCACCTCACTGTTTTATAGGTGTCATAACTTTAAGATTAGGAGATAGAAAAAACACAACGCTATACGATCAACAACTTAACACAACCTCTCTACGATCACCTGAATAACTAGACACATGAACTGTATGATCATACAAGTCTATGCATGAATACTGCTGGTCTGCTGTTTTCTTGTGTGCAGGTAATCACATAAACATTGCATCTTCTCCAGAAACACTGTGATCCAGAGCATCACTACAGCGATCTATAAATGACAGGAAGTCATCAGATCAACTCAGCGCTGGAGAAGAACTACCAAGAAACTGAACTCACAAAAGACTGCACACTATTCACAAGCCACAGACATTCAGAAGATCTACAGTTTAAATATATGATTTTTGTGTCATCATGTAGGATTTATGACAGCACAACTGATTGTCATAAACGTGTGAACAGTTTTGAAATCTACACTTACATCTACGTAGATATTGGAAATGACACGGAATAAGTTAAATGTGCCTGTAACTTTTTCAAGTTACATGACTGGAAGATGGGGCCTATGTGATCTAACAGAAGCAATTGAATGGATTTAGAAAGTTTTTAAATTTATATTATGTGAGAGTTTTTTAATAACTCTCAAAGGGGGAACTGTGGGAATATAAATGTATATTATACCATTTCAAATTAACAATAATCCACATATAACTGAAAAGTTATACTCATTGGTTTTTCATTAACAGCCAGGCCATGAGGGACATTAAAGCCTTTGTCTCCCTGACCACTGCCTGAGCCAGAGTAATGCAAATGGTCTCAACGACTCTGCCTTTTGTCTTTAGTTGATCAAAGAACTCATGTGGCCAGCAGCTGGGCAGGATTCTAACACCTATATGCTGGTTTTTCATGCTGACTCCCATACTTAATTTGCATCCTTTGCTTAGCAATCTTCCCTCCTCCTAAGAAGAAAATATAGACAGGACATCTTTGTCTCAATCCAGACTTGTGATAAAACTCGCAGACTGCAGACCTCCAGTAGGCTCTGTAGACGCATGGACTTCTTGAAGACGCTGTATGACTGCAGATTAACCGACTTGTCTCAATAAAAGGATTTCTGCTTGTTTTTGAGTCTCCTGGTCTGGGTTCTCTTCTCTTTTCGCCCATTTTGATTTTTTACAACACACCTCTCTGAATGTGAATCACTACCATCTTCGCTTGGGACATGCAGGAACAGAACGAGTGCTAAGTGAAATTCAACAAAGTTTCTGGATTCTGAAAGGCAGAGTTGTCATTAATAAATCTCTTAAGTCATATCTGCAATGTCGAAAACTTAAAGCTAAACCTCAGGACCAACAAATGGCAGACTTGTCTGACTCTAGAGTGACACCAAGTGAGCCTCCATTTAGTCGTGTAGGCTTTGACTACTTTGGACCTTTCTTGATTAAAAGGGCACGTAGTGAGATCAAGAGGTATGGATGTTTTTTTACATGCCTCACTACAAGAGCAATCCATCTAGAAATTGTGCACAGCCTTGACACAGATTCATTTATCAATGCCTTACAAAGGTTCATTGCTAGGAGAGGCCCACCCACTGAAATACTGTACGATCTGATAATGGAACTAATTTCGTGGGGGGATTGCGAGAATTGCAGAATGCTATCAGTGATTGGAATCAGCGAAAATTTTCTGATTATTTGCTGCAAAACAGTGTGAAGTGGGTATTCAATCCACCTGCTGCCTCCCACATGGGTGGTATTTGGGAGCGAGAAATGCGCACTGTTTGTTCTGTTCTCAACACTGTCTTGTCACAGCAGACAACAAATGATGAAGGTTTGGCAACATTGTTTTGCTGTGTTGAGTCTATTGTCAATGGTAGACCAATAACTAAACTTTCAGATGACCCATCAGATCCTCTACCACTTAGACCAAATCATCTGCTGTTACTTCGTTCTGGTCCAACTCTACCTTTTGTGAAACAAGATCTTTACCGGTGCAGATGGTGTCAGGTTCAATATCAGGCTGATGTCTTCTTGGCCAGATGGCTCAAAGAGTATTTGCCTGCTTTACAGCAATGTCAGAAATGGTACCAACCAAAGAGGAACCCAAAAGTTGGAGATCTTGTGCTTATTTTGCATGAACATTAATTCATTCATTCATTCATTTTCTTGTCGGCTTAGTCCCTTTATTAATCTGGGGTCGCCACAGCGGAATGAACCGCCAACTTATCCAGCATATTTTTTACGCAGCAGATGCCCTTCTAGCCGCAACCCATCTCTGGGAAACATCCATACACACACATTCACACTCATACACTACGGACAATTTAGCCTACCCAATTCACCTATACCACATGTCTTTGGATTTGTGGGGGAAACCGGAGCATCAGAGGAAGCCCACACAACCACAGGGAGAACATGCAAACTCCACACAGAAATGCCAACTGACCCAGCCGGTGCTCGAACCAGCGACCTTCTTGCTGTGAGGGCGAACGTGCTACTCACTACGCCATCATGACGCCTTTTGCATGAACATACTCCACAAAATCACTGGCCTTTAGGACTGCTCACTCAAGTTTATCCAGGTGCGGATGGACTTGTGCGTACTGTGGAAGTAAAAACACAAGCAGGAATCTTCACTCGTCCAGTGGACAAAATCTGTCTTCTGGAGGCCAATAATTTCACCAATGACAGTTAAGTTTAGGAAAGAACCCTTTTCTTTGTTTTAAAATGACCTTTGAAAGGGTCATTGGGGCCCAGGATGTTGGGTTCTGTCCCCTTTAAGAGAAAGCAATGCGGGAGATCACATTGGACTCTCTGGAAAAAAACAAACAAAAACAAATTAAAAAAAAGGTACACAATGCTAAGCGAGTGACTCATGTTGTTTGCACAGATGACCTGTAAACTGATTTAAAACTATTTTCCTGTTCCCAGTGTGGTAAGAAAGTTTAATCTTTGTTTTTGTATCATTGTGTAGAATAGAAGTTTGAATTGTCTGTTTGAGATCGCTAAGTGAAGTTAGCGCCTAAGCACCTGATGTGATTATTAGCTGATTAATTCTAAATGACACTCCATTTTTTTTTTTTGCTTTATGTATTTAGCGATGATTGTCTGGGTATATTTTTCTGTTGTATTAGGGAGTGTTTTGTGTTTGGGTAACCATTTAGAAACTCATATGCTCTGAATATATGGTTATGTTTAATTATAACACTGAAATGTTGATTACACTGCGATGTATCAGCTATCAAGTGAAAAAGCTTTGATTAATTAGTAATATTTTATTGTTTCTTTTCTGTTTGCAGTTTGATCACACACACACACACTCAACATAACAATAAATGACTACAAATAACAACAAGTGCTTCAATGCAACAACCAAGTGTTGTGTGTTCTACATCTGGGAATAAAAGAAAATAACAAACTCCATGTTAATGTTATCTTGATTGGTAACAGACATTATTTACAGTCTATGGCAAGCCGTTTTAGCTTTTAAACCCTTGTTCTGACTATCCATAAATATAGTACAGCAAGGAGTAGTTAATGCTAAAACGGTTTGCCATAACAGTCTGACAGACAGCACGCAAGAGAGGCATGACGTTTCCTGGTGACGTGATGCCAATTCGCCAATCACAACACATTAGGTTAGCCAACTAATCAGAGCCCTTTGAGGGCGGGCCTTATACGAGGAACCAGGAAATATGATGGTCGTTTCAATGTTAGCTCAGTTGCTGTATAAAATGAAGGTAGGTTATATGAACACATAAAGTGATTTTTTACAAATGAATCAAGAACACGCATTGTTTTGCACCCCATAAACACAATAAAACCTTAAAAAAATACATTGTGGACCACCCCTTTAAAGGGTCAAGAAACACCAAAACACATTTTTTGAGATGTTGACAGACATATATGTTCATTCATTCATTTTCATTTCGGTTTAGTCCCTTTATTAATCTGGGCTCGCCACAGTGGAATGAACGGCCAACTTATCCAGCATATGTTTTACGCAGATACCCTTCCAGCTGCAACCCATCTCTAGGAAACATCCATACACACTCGTTCACACACATACACTACAGACAATTTAGCCTACCCAATTCACCTATTGCACATGTCTTTGGACTTGTGGTGGAAACCGGAGCCGGAGTGTGTCTCTGTGTGTGTGTCCCAAGTTACTATTAGGACACATATATTTCACAAAAAAAGTGAAAATTGTTTGTTTTTGTGATATTTCAAGCAAATTCATTCTTCCAGTTAAAAAAAAATAAAAAATTTGGAGCTATGTCACGGTGATGAGATCCTTGTGTAAATTCCAGCATGGAGACCAGCCAGTACAACATGACGTCTTAAAGTTGTCAGCATTAATTCATGAGAAAGACCTGATTCAAATCAATCAGAGTGCTCTATTGTGAAGGAGGTGCAACTTCATAAATATGCATGATATAGCTTCGAAGACTTTTGTCTTTATTTTGTTTTTACCTGTTACAGTGTTTAGATAGAAGAGAGACTCTCCAGAGTAATAGAAGCTGACAAGGTTAAACCATAGGCTCCAAAATATTTTATTTCCAGCCATAGGAAATAAAATTCATAGATACAAATTTGGCCCAATTGGCCAATTCAATTACGATATGGAAAAGGATGGAATGTCTCATGGGAGGATCTTTCAAATTTTGTGAAAATACACCCTTATGGCACAACTTAAAGTTCTTATGTGTAAATCAGGTTGGGTTCATGGCCCTTTAAGTCTTCTCCAAATCTACATTTTCTGGACTGAAGGTATTCTGATCCCTTCAAGTTCTTCCACATATTCGTTGCACAGACGTTGTACGCTCACATAGAGACCAGAATGGGAGTTTGTGATCCAATGTTAATTTAAATGTCCAGGGCCGCAGATTATGTCACATGGGCTGGTCTGTCCAAAAAAAAAAAAAAAAAACGCTTTCAGAGCGTCACAGATCACAGCATCATCAGTTAATTAGGCAGACAATAACAATAGGCTACTTAGCGTTTTATAGGCGAAACAGAACATAAGAACATGATCAGTCTGGCACAAAAAGTATGTCAGCCCAGTGGGAAACTGCCCAGTCTGCCAGATGGCCAGTTTGCCCAGAGCAATAAACATAAAACAAAAATAGATCACTTTTGAAATCCAAACCCTCTAAAGAATTAGGCTGCATTAATTAGTGCAACCGGAGCTGGAAAGGCTTCCCAACAAAATTAAATTATAATCTGAAAAGCATCTACACTTGTTAGTTTGTTTTTCTTATACTGAGATCCTTATAGTCCTGGATCCGGCCCATACTTCCATCCTGAGTAGATGCTGTGGTGATCATGGATGAGTGGAGATTGTGAGACTGACCGGCAGCTTCTCTGTGAAGAAATTCTGGTCTGTCGTTCTTAGGCATCCGGCACCCAGACTGCAGCTCTGCACAAGACGTTTGGCCCGACAAGAACTAGCTTGCTTGGCTTGGGACTTTTGGTTGGGTGGAGTTGCGCCTCGTTGGATTTGCTCTTTATTGGTTTGGCTTACGGCAGTGACATTTACATTACACTGAACTGAACTAAACTGAACTTCATTTGTGAAAACTGGACTGAAGCAGTTTCAATTTACTAGAATGTCATTATATTAAGCTGCTTTTATACACTATAAAATCACTATAGATATAACAAATACATTCCTTTGCTATGTATACAAATAAAATCCCAGCATAATACATACATAGTAAAGTGCACTAAAAAAAGGTTTACTGAAAAGGTTTAAGTAATTTTAGTTTGTCTTGGTTTTTTCAAACTTAATAAAAATTCTCCACAATGTGCATGTTAATGTCTGACAGTCAGTACATGACAATTTACAGTGTAGGCAAAATAGCAGCAGAAAAAAAAACATTGAGCCTTCAGTGTCAAAGAGTTCCTTCTGTTGAACAGTTTTGGGATTATTTTATAGTAATGCTCTACTGGTACAGATAAATTACATTATCAATTTTCAAGCAATTATACAATATATGGTAAAAAAAAATGCTGCATAGCCAAACAATTTCTTTGTAATTCTGAGGTACCACATATGATGGAATCGTCTGATACTTTAATGCCAGTGCCACTACAGCACATTTTGAGTTTTCAATTTTCAGTTCAAGTCGACTTCTGCCCTGATTTTGGAGAGAAAAAAAAGGTATATCAGTAAAGACTGACATGATTACAAATGTTGGAGGTAGCAATATACTGGATGAGAAGAGATCGAGATTGCAAATAAAGTGAGAGAAAAAAAGGAAAAACTGAATAGCAGTAAAGAGAAGGAGATTCTTAAAACTCTCACCAAGTTGACAAAACCTCACTTTTGAAGCTACCAGTAACAGCTTTACAACTGACCAAACTGGAAGGTTTTGTTTTTTATAACAAATGAACAGGACCTGTTCTATTATTTTATCCTTATGAAAATAAATGCTAGACTATGCCATTCATTAACTAAATCATAAAAAAGAGGGCTGGGGTGTGGTGCCTCACTTATTTTCATAACTCTTTTATAGGCAGATGATCTTTAAGCAGATTACATTACAAAACATGCATCTATCTCTTTCACCATCTCTCAGGCCCCGTTTACACTAGTGCGTTTTCGTTTTAAAAAGCATAAGTTTTGCTACGGTTACGTCATCCGTCCACACTACGCCGGAGTTTTTGAGGCGCGAAAACGGAGCGTTTTAGAAACGCTGGAGAGGCCGTTTTCATTCTAAAATGCTCCTGCTGCGTCTCGGTGTAGACGGTGGAAAACGGAGACATTGGAAAATGGAGGCGTGGCTGCTGAGATTCGCTACGTGATTGGGGCGTTGGGTCATTGCGTATCCTTCCCTTATTCGTCAAGCGCACATGGCTATAAAGTCACCGGCAGACGGCTGAACAGCCTTCTCTGTAAACAATGTATTTTCAATAGCCATGGATGTTTATATTCATTTGTTACTTTAAGCAACAACTCGACCTCGTCGTTGTTCATCGTTCAACAAGCGTTTGTTGACTAACAATAACCAAATGCCGAGCAAGACGCATGCTTCCTGTTTATACTTGAACGCGCATGTCCAGAGTGCGCGAATGGTCACGTGATATACGTTTTTGGTGGCGTAATGTGGACGGATATCTGTAGAAAGACGCTTGGGTAAAATGCTAGTGTGGACGCGGATCGTTTTCATGCTAAAACGCTGTTTTAAAACTAAAATGCACTAGTGTAAACGGGGCCTCAATTACTCCCCCTACACACACACACACACACACACACACACACTTGCAAACTAACCTGCAATGTACTTTGCTCCAATTAACATAAACATGCTACCCAGAATGTAAAAGCCCAAGGGTACACTACTGAAGATACTAGTGTCCTCTGTTGGTTGTCCAGAACACAGGTCCATGTTACAAAAGAGTGGAAAGAGAAAGAAAACAAGTGGAATAATTGAGTAACTACTGATTTAGTAAAAAAAAAAAAAAAAAAAAAAAGAAACAAGTCCTGGAATTTTCCCCTGAACTAGGCAATAAATAACAGGAAAACTTGTTATCCTGACTTTGAAAAGACTTTGTACCTCAGTTAAAAATAAACATGCTGTGTTCTTGCAAAAATCTGAATATCCATCCCAGATATATTATACATCTGGCTATCTATTACTACAAACCACAAATTGATCTTTGACTGCTGGTGTTCAGCTAGTTGGAATTTTGGTCCTTTTGTAATTTACCTTGCTAAGGAAATGATAAGATTATTCACCAGAATTTCAAACAATTGTCATGCAGGTAATTTTTTTGTTAATTTAAATCCAAATGATCCTGCAATTGCTGTTTTAATTTTCCATGTTTTTAATTTACTTCATCGTATATAGTGTTTCACAGCTAAGTTTGTTGATTATTCAAAAAAGTCCATACCATTTCCATTGTTGACTGGTTCTATGGTTTCCCAGTTCATGGCCCTTTGAACAGCTTTCTTCCAACGAGCATATCGCAGTTCACTTTCTGCTGAGAGAAAAAAATAAATCTCCATTTCATATAACAAAATTGCTAATCAATGGTCATGATGCGTCAGAATGCAAAATGTGGTATATACAAATTCTAAATTTATTCAACTCCACCCCTAAGAGGCATAAATTATTTTTATTATGTTGTATTTTTGTTATCATGTTTATTGTAAAATTTGCTGCATATGTTTTTAATGAATCAACAAACACATAGACTGTGGAGTACAAGTGTGCGCTTAGTATAGTATAAAATGTGTGTTTAATAACTGTAGAATAACAGCATTTAATGTCTTTTTTTTAGTGATAGAACAGCAAAACATTAGAGAGCACAGAGTATTAAATATGTTGAATATAGAGCTGATAACAGGGGAAGTTTATGAAGTTATAAATGAGCATATATGGTAAAACCACTTCTGGAGATTGTCTGAACTTACTTGAAGGTGCAGTAGGTGATTGTCTTCAGAATTTTTTTTGTTGTGCTGGTTGAAAGTATTTTCGCATTCCAATAGTAATGATTAAAGGTGCAGTAGGTGATCTGCCAAAATGCTAACCGGTTAGCATATTGGCTGTGTCCGAAACCGCCTACTACTCAGTAGGTACTGCATTTGAATTTAAACTTACTGCTTGGCCGTTAGAAAAGTACGTTCTTTACAGTATGAATGTAAGAAGTATGAATGGAATTCGGACGTACTACATCCGCCATTTTGTCAGGGTCACGTGACCTACCTGCGTCAGTTGCGTCGCTTCACTCCCATTCATGAACTCTCGCGGGGCATCATGGGATAGCGCAGCGTGCATGGGATGCACACTTCAGAATCTCGCCAGAAGTAGTAGTTCATCCGGTTACTTCTCGCATACTGATTTTCGAATTCTATGAATTTGGACATACTACTCGGCTCGCATACTGTTTTTAGCGTACTGTATAGTATGGAAGTATGCGGTTTCGGACGCAGCCATTATCTTTAGACGGCAGGGGAGGGACTGTGTTTTAAAGCCACGCCTCCTGAAATCGCGAACGCACACACTGCGACATGACAGCAGACAACCCACTAGTTCATGTCATTCACGAGTTAGAAATGTAGTTAGTGGTTGTCCGGCGGCGTCCAGGAATTAACACTTGTCACTAAGCCATACTTACATTCTATTTTAGTGCGAATATTCAGAGTAGAATGGTAAACAGTATAGGGAGGCTATCATTGTTCAAAAATGAACCAATGTGAATATAAAAGGAACTTCAGCTGAGTAAAGCAGGCTAGGCGGAATAGCGCTATTTACTGATGTTTTTTCATTCATTCATTCATTTTCTTGTCGGCTTAGTCCCTTTATTAATCCAGGGTCGCCACAGCGGAATTAACCGCCAACTTATCCAGCATATTTTTTACACAGCGGATGCCCTTCCAGCCGCAATCCATTTCTGGGAAACATCCATACACGCACATTCCCACTCATACACTACGGACAATTTAGCCTACCCAATTTACCTATACCACATGTCTTTGGACTTGTGGGGGAAACCGGAGCACCCGGAGGAAACCCACGCAACCACGGGGAGAACATGCAAACTCCACACAGAAATGCCAACTGACCCAGCCGGGGCTCAAACCAGCGACCTTCTTGCTGTGAGGCGAACGTGCTACTCACTACGCCACCGTAGCGCCTTGATGTTTTTTTGTTAAACTAAATAAAAATCTACATTATCGATGCTGTAAAAGGAACTTATGAAACTGAAAATAGTCACATCAATAATTCGCCGGAAGATTTTGGTAGCTGAACAACACTTCAGTGCCTTTAACCCATTCATAACAACACAATCTACATCAGCTTTGGGGGACCAAAATAGTTTAAAAACATAACATTACCTGTCTAATAGAAATAATTAAGCCATGGTGTCGTCGTTCCTCCAGGGTGCAAAAATAACTCCAATATTGATTCAGGATTTTAAAAAGTTTCAATTCAGCATTTAATTTTACTGCGACAGGCATGCATGTGCTAATGGCGGATATGCTTGAACAGAGGTATGCAGAAGCCCAAATCTATATTTGAAGAGTTTCGTTGCAAAATGAGATATCCATTTTGAGAAATGTTGGTTATTTGACATTATTATTGAAGACATCAACAGTCAACTTTATTCACAATTTCTGTATATTAAACTATTACTTGAGCTCAGTGAAGGCCAGGGAAACATATTCTTCAAATCCAGGATATTTTTTATTGACTTTTATGTGCATAAATAGTTCATAAATAAGTCAAAAAGCATGCCAAAATGCAACATATTTATCTTAACATTGTCAAACATTCTAAATTAATTAAAATTAATAAAACCAATATGGAACAGTATATACAAAGATTGATTATTAATAATAAGATTCTGAGTTAAGCAGGCTTCACTGTGGCATTTGAAGAAAACTTTTGGATCATCAGTGGGAAAATTAACAATAATTTATCAATAGATCATAAATATTCATAATATTCAAAAACATAATGCCATAATAGACATAATGTGACTATGGCATGTGCCAGTAATCCAGGGCAGTCCCTGAATGAAAAGGTCAGATAACAGTGTACCGGCTGAACTGTCAGAGCAAACTAACTGCAGGATGTTTATTGTTTCAACCATTCTTAAACAGCTTCGGACTAATTGTGATTAGTTATAATATAGATAAGTAAGATTAAGTTAGTTAAATAAACGACTTGTAGCTCGTTACAGAAAGAGTGGAGGCTCCTTTCACAACGCTGCTGAAAACCTATATGATCAGAGCGGGTGGAGCCGCGACGGCGGTTTCTGTTTCAAAGAGTCCGCGGACACAAGCTTGCCTCGCCCTGTCATATTTAATGACTTATTTCACTGTAATAATAATAATGTTATTATTATTATTATTATTATTATGCAGCTGGAATGACCGGCTCCAATACGTCATCAAAATCCATGAGGTTAGCTCGACTCTGAAGCTTTGATTCTCTGACTGACAGACGGACGTAGGCTGTGACTGACAGCTTGCCTACAGTATAAACAATTAAATGGCAAACGCTTTTAGTTGGCTTATTGAATCCTCTTTTTAATAACATATGTTTTTTTGTTTTGACATAATTGTTAAATCAATGAGCACTCTGAGCAATTTGCCAGAGGTGACTCTCCTCCCAGGGGATGCTGAGCTCGCACATATACTGTTCTTTATCTAACAGTTATATAACTGTTGTATCGCATTTTGCAAATAAACTGGTCTGGCGGATATCGCGTTTTGTGAAAAAATACATTTTGTAGTAGGCCTAAAACGTTCATTCTTAAATTGTGTTAATGGCTGCAATTCACACATAGATAAGGGAACATCTGAACAGTGATTTCCAATCATAAAACCCAAATGTCAAAAAATGCTGTTTATCGCGTTTTGCAATGAAACTCTTCATTTGCTGACAGTTTGGGCTACTTATCAGAATTATGGGAGATGTCGGCCCGACAATATTTAATTGAATTTAATTTACATGTTTTAGTTTTATGCCTTACCC
>CAIGQQ010025897.1:0-13202 GCA_903798035.1 Danio albolineatus | reverse complement strand
AAAATAAAGCTACAATCGGTCAGCGTGTAATTTGTGCATCATACAGACGGATGGCTATGAAAACTGAATCACTGCACACAATCACTGAGACGATTAAAGTTTACTTTCATAAAGACCTTTTCGAAATGCTTCCTGAAGCAAAATAACTCAATAGTGAGAGAAACACTCACCCCTGTAAAGAAAAAAGGTTTAATTAGCTGGATTTAGTTAAGAGGTCTGACGAAATGGCGGCCTCTAGCGGATCATTTAAACACGTCATTCCTGTTATGCAAACATACGAACAACATTCAAATTACTATTAATGTAAAAGATTTATTAATAAGGATTTTAAAAGATTTTAATAAGGAATTTCAGTTTGTGAGTTATCTTTGCATTTAAAACGTAAATAAATGGCATCACCACAAACAAAGCATTGGGGTTATTACTAGATTATTAAATGATTTTATTCATTCATTCATTCATTTTCTTTTCGGTTTAGTCCCTTTATTAATCCGGGGTCGCCACAGCGGAATGAACCGCCAACCCATCCAGCATTTGTTCCACGCAGCGGATGCCCTTCCAGCCACAACCCATCTCTGGGAAACACATCCATACACACTCATTCACACACATACACTATGGACAATTTAGCTTACCCAATTCACCTGTACCGCATGTCTTTGGACTGTGGGGGAAACCGGAGCACCCGGAGGAAACCCACGCAACCACGGGGAGAACATGCAAACTCCACACAGAAATGCCAACTGGCCAGGCCGGGGATCGAACCAGCGACCTTCTTGCTGTGAGGCGAACATGCTAACCACTAGGCCACCGTGGTGCCCTAAATGATTTTATTATTAGATTTAATTATAACATATTGTTTAATTCATTCATTCATTCATTTTCTTTTCGGCTCAGTCCCTTTATTAATCAGGGGTCCAGCAAATGTTTTACGCCTTTCCAGCTGCAACCCAGTAATGGGAAACACCCATACACACTCATTCTCTCACACACACACACACAGTCATACACTACGGCCAATTTAGTTTATTCAATTCACCTATAGCGCATGTGTTTGGACTGTGGGGGAAACCGGAGCACCCGGAGGAAACCCACACCAACACAGGAGAACATGCAAACTCCACACAGAAATCCCAACTGACCCAGCCGAGGCTTAAACCAGCGACCTTCTTGCTATGAGACGATTGTGCTACCCATTGCACAATCGCCTTTTAATTTGTTTAATTACATTTTCTTTCTTCGTCCTTTTTTCAAAAAAAATGTTTTTACTGATTTATATGTATTTATAATATCATTTAGCCTGCTCTCTTTAGTTACTATCATTGTTTGTATCACTGTCTTTTTATTTTTGGTGGTCAGAGTTTGTGTTATTGAAGCATCAATTAAAAAAAAACGTATAATGTACAGAATTAATGCTATAAATTAATATTAATATAAGTATCCTCCCTCTCTAATATAAGTGAACATCCTTCCTTTATTTTCTTTCTGGGTTAATATTGCTAAACCCATAACACTACCATACACTACCTGACGAAAGTCTTGTCGCCTATATCCAAGTTTTAGGAACAACAATTAATAGCTTGACTTCTAGTTGGTCATTTGGTATCAGAAGTGGCTTATATAAAAGGCAAAGGCCTCTAGATTACACTTATTTTAGCAGAATAAAATAGGATCATGCCTTGATTTATTAATTATTTCATTAGGACAGTAAGGTCTGACTTTGCTTAGACAAAAGTCTTGTCACTTAACAGAAATAACATACAGCAGGGTTCAACACTAAGGATTTTTTCTACTGGCCCGATTGGACCAGTGCAGGGGTGTCCAAACTACGGCCCGCGGGCCACCTGCGGCCCGCAATAAGCTTAGTGGCGGCCCGCGGGGCTTTTTATAAATATTAATAGAATCTGGCCCGCTGTACAAAAATTAACGTAATTCAATAAATAACCACCGGGTGTCGCTATTACGCGCCTTCAATTAGGCAGTTATGCCTGTTATGACGTGAAAGAAAAATCAACAAGAGTTTTAATTCATCCAAATTTCCCTTGATGAAACGCCATTCAAAAAGGATGATGAGTCTGTTTGGCTCCTCATATATTTTTACTGATGAATCTAAACAAAAGTTAATTGAGAACCAATCTAACTGACAGACACCTCTGTGGTTTGCTACGCATATGTACTTCACGACTCACTCCTGATTTGGCATCAATTCTGAAATCTTAAGCACAACATCACTGTTCACATTAACAGAGCTTATGGTAAGTAAAATATATATTATGATTTTAAAATGTAGAAAATAATTCCATAATTAAACATATATTAATTCCATAATTAAACATATGTATGTTGTGTGTGTGTGTGTATATATATATGTATATATGTATGTATGTGTATGTATATGTATATGTATGTTTATGTATGTATGTGTATATATATATATATATGCCTTTCTGTGAAATTGTAAAATTTGGCCCGGGACAACGTGTTGTTTTTTGCATCTGGCCCTCGGCCAAAAAACTTTGGACACCCCTGGACCAGTGGTTCAGATTTTTACTTGCCCTGGGTGCTGGATCGCCTTTATTTAATACCCTAATTAAATAAAGATGAACCAGGATCCTCCCTAGACTACGCTCTAAAAAACACAGTGTTAAAAACTACCCAAATTGGGTTGTTTTTAACCATATTGCTGGGTAAATATAGGACAGACCACATCAGTGGTTAAATTAACCCAAGTAATTGGGTTATTATTTTTTTAACCCAATGGGTTAATGGGTTGTTTTTTCTACCCAATAATTGGTTATTTTTACTTAAATAACAGGTTAGTTTGACTTAATTCATGGGTTATATTTTCAAATGTAATTTTTATCTTTCTTTTAAAATCATTAACCACATAAAAACACAGAGGTGAATATTATATTAGCTTTATTCATTTTTTGTTCTATTACGTTTGTTTAGCACATTACACTCTGTAAATACACTTTACCTCAGAGATCGTACAAAACTACATACAAATTATGAACTGCATTTAAAACAATTCATTTCATATTTATGGGTTGCTCGTAAACATTTATAATAATAATATATTTATGTGGCATCGCAGTCAGCCCCTGCTGGGAGTTGATTTGACCCAAGGAGCTGGGTTGATGTGCCTGTGTGGTGCTAGGGTTGCTTTGATTCAAGTCTTAGAAATGATTACCCAGAAAATAACCCAAATTTGTGTTACATAGCACAACCCAAAAACTACCCAAGACTCTGAAAATAACCCCCAAACATTACCCAAATGCCTCAACCCAACATTTGGGTAGAAAAAACAACCCCGTATTTTTTAGAGTGTGTATTTCTTAGCTAGAGTTTAGTTAAAGGACCATGTTTTATAATGTAATTGCTCAAAGAAACAAATCAGATTCATACTTCACCACACCGGGCAATCTTGATGGGTTCTCTGGAAAATGACTTCAGTGTCCACTCCAGTGAAGGAAATTATCAAAATACACTTTTATTAATAAAATAAAATCCAGTGAAATAATAGAACAAACAAAATACAAATAACTGAAATCAAAATCCTTACTTTATGAGAATAAAGGACGACCGCACTTCAGTATAGAGAAGTCAGAAAGCGCGAAGCTGGTCATTTTGCTTCAGCTTTTATACTCTTACAATCAGGTCATGCACATAATTACACCTCATACATCATTGAGGATTTGACACACAGGATTATGCTCATGCATGTACATTTCCATATATCATCTGGGTTTCAAACATTATATATAAGAACAGTTTATAAATCACTAAGGACCGACTGTATTGTGGTCAGATCACCTTAGTCAAAATTCCAGCTAAAAACATAGATCATGTCTTGTGAACAAATTTCTAGTTGTTCCTGGATATATTAAAACATGAATTAACATCTATCAGTTCCATATATAATACTGAGACAGTTTTATAGACTTTACTGCACATTACGCCTACACACTATGCATACCTAACCTTTTCATCAGAACATTTACGCACACAGGTTCAGTTGAGCGAGTTGCATGGTAGGGTCAGTGGGACGAGGGTCAGAGGGAGGTAAGAGCTCTCCTGCTCTACGTTCCTTATGGCCCGTTTCCACTGAGTGGTACGGTACGGTACGGGTCACCTTTATCAGGCTTGCGTTTCCACTGCTAAAGGGTACTCTTTTGGTGGGCGTGGTGTATGACAGAGAGTTTGTCGACGTCATTTTCACTCGAAGAAATGTCTACAGTAAAGCTTTATGGGTCGTTCACAAATCATACGAGAAGCACTTCTCACAACACAGATTCTTTATTATACACATAAACACTGGTGTATAAATGATCATTACTGACTGAACATGATCTGATTGAAACTGCAGATCAATGATGCGAAATAGCCTACGGTCCGCGATTATATCAAATAAATAAATAAATGCAGCATATATGAACACACAGCCCGTACACAGTCTCCGATGTTACCAAATTACAGAAAAACTGCACACAGCAGACATGTATGCCTCATTTAGGTTCAAAAACAAAAACAAAACGAAATAGAGCCCCGTCTGTGCAAACCTCTCATCTGTGTCTTTAATCTTCACCAGTACATGCAGCCTCTCCGTCATTATTCTCTCGTTAGAGAGTAACTCCGTCATTCCCAGTTGATAATAATCCAGGTTAAGATCTTTGTTATTTTAAATATTGACGCGCACGCGATCGCAAGTGACAAAGCGAAAGCACTCGCGCTCGCGCTGATGGGCTCGTAACCCATAAGAATCTGCTCTTCTCTCAGCTCTGTGGCCGTTCAAGACGACGACAATGTTTGTTTAAGCTCGGGTCGAGCATGGCTCGTTATTATATGCTGATATTATTTCAGAGCATTGTCTCTCGGCTGTGTATTAAACATGGCGGGTCTTTTGTTTTCATTCTGATTGTTGCGTGAGCAAATGACGTCACTCTGTAAGCCAATGGCGTTCAGCTGCGCGTGTAGCTCCGCCTTACGGCTCGCTTTCTGGGTTTGGTACCCTTTCGAAAGGGTGACCAAAAAGGGGTACGGTACGGTTCGGTTCGGTACGCTTTTAGACAGTGGAAACGGCCTTAAAAGCGTACCGAACCGTACCGTACCGTACCACTCAGTGGAAACGGGCCATAATAGTCCAGGTTAAGAACTTTGTTATTTCAAACATTGACGCGCACGCGAGCGACAAAGCGAAAGCACTCGCCGTCGCGCTTATGGGCTCGTAACCCATAACAATCTGCTCTTCTCTCGGCATGGTGGCAGTTCAAGACGACGACAAAGTTTGTTTAAGCCCGGGTCGACTATGGCTCGTTATTATATGCTGATATTATTTCGGAGCATTGTCTCTCGGCTGTGTATTAAACATGGCGGGTCTTTTGTTTTCATTCTGGCTTGTTGCACAAGCCAATGACGTATCTCTGTAAGCCAATGGCGTTCAGCTGCGCGTCTAGCTCCGCCTTACGGCTCGCTTTGGTACGCTTGGGACCCATTGCAAAGGGTGACTAAAAAGTGGTACGATACAGTTCAGTTCGGTACGCTTTTAGACAGTGGAAACGGCCTTAAAAGCGAACCGAACCGAACCGTACCGTACCACTCAGTGGAAACGGGCCATTAGTCCGCTCTCTGCCGGTCAAGCCGTGCTCTTCTCTTACACTTGACTGACTCAGTAAGAGTGGAGTTTTTTAAGCATAGGGATGTCAGAATACAGAAATGGCCTCCTCCTGTAATTCCTTTGTCTCATATTATCAATGGCATTTATGGCACCATCCATCACACCCGCCAACATTTTTCACTGGCCCCACCAAAAAAAAAAAAAAAAAAAAGTTAATTGCTATTTCTTAGGCACGTATTTTAAATAATGTGTCAAAAATATATTTTTTTAAATGTTAAGGAAAATGTGCAGGTATTTTATTGCAAAACAAAACCTGGCTGACTTAAAAATGACAGCAAAACATCACAGACATTTTCTTAAAGCCTCATAATTTGATGTTGCCCTCATGTTGGTTTTTACCAGGTTACTGAAAAAAAGACATGCTCACAACATCCAATCAGATAAGAGGAACCAAAGAAGCAATATGGTATTTACGACTTCACAGAGAAGGTAGCATTCAAATACTTGAAAGCACAAACTATTTCTTGATTTTAAGACTATATATGCATGCAATTGACAAATAGTCGCAGGCAAATTAAAATTTAGTAACAAGGCAGCACTGGCCTGATCGGGGACAGTAACGATTCCGTCTACTGTCCCGAGCATCTCTCACTAGGCCATTGGGCAGTCCTTACTGTTGAGCCCTGTCCAGTATAGAATATAAAGTCATGCTGTAGTGAAGAAAGAATGAATATTGTGCATGATTCCCATGAGCTTGGAGGACTGCATCCACACATCTCTGCAATGACTCAAATAACGCATTAATAAAGTCATCTGGAATGACAAAGAAAGCGTTCTTGCAGGACTCCCGGAGTTCATCAAGACTCTTTGGATTCATCTTTAGTGCCTCCTCCTTCCTCTAACCCCATTATTTTTTAATAAGAATATACTGAAAAATGTCTCACCTGTAGGGCAGGAACAGTTGTTATTGTTCAGACCTATTAATTTTAAAGGGCACCTATGATGAAAATCAACGTTTGTAAGCTGTTTGGACAGAACTGTGTGTAGGTCGTGTGTCCACTGTCATATTGGAGTGATAGAAACACAAGTCTCTATTTTAAAATTTCGTGACGCTCAAATAGAATCCAAATCCCAGTGATTTTGAGGCCCACCGCAACGTGACGAATGAGTGCGGTTTCCCCCGCCCACCAAATTGATTGACAGGCATCGTGTTTCTATAATACCACATAAACACATGTCCGCAGAACATTTATTTGCAAAGAAACAGATTAAAATATCTGTTCAACTCTCTTAAAAGTTTAAAATGTTTTTAAAACAGAGCATGTTTCTAATAAAGAAAAAAGTAAAATTAAGAATAAAGTAAAATCACTGTAATTTTTAACTGCTATAATCACCACAGCCGCAGTATTTGAGTGTGACTCATCCTTTCAGAAAAGCTTGAATAAACTCCACTACAAATACATGATCAACTTACTTGGGCTTTTTGACTAATGAGCTGTATTACAGCTTCGTCCGTGTCTGTCACTATCACTGACTGCTGTTTATCTGATGTAATGCAGAAGAAGCAGACACGGGTGGGAACGGTGGGCGGGGAGAAGCAGCTCATTTGCATTTAAAGCCACAGGCTACAAAAACAGCTACACAGTACTCAAACATCAACATGGGCAGATTCTGGAGGCTATAATAAATGATCTTATTCATGATTTGAGCTGAAACTTTACAGACACATTCTAGAGACACCAAAGGTTTATCCTACATCTTATAAAGGGGGTAAAATAGATGCCTTTTAATATTAGTGCTGAAAACGTACTCCAAATTTCACAATTAACATCAATCAGCAAGACTACTAACATTTGCAGCGTTCAGTAACAACACAAAACATCAAAAATGAAACAGACTTTACATAGATAAATAGCATGAGTCTTTATTGCCGTTCAAATCCCTATTTAATTGTGCTCTGATTTACAAATGATTGGGAAATAATGCAGTAACATAGAAAAGCGTCAAACAGACAAAAGCACTGCTCTGTAAACTAAGTACAATAACAAATACTGCATTGAAAAAGTGCTTGAAGGACACCGAGAAGGGACTAAAACCTAAAAGTGTCTCATACCCACCTGTAAAAAAACACTGCGGTGGGCAAAATCGTCTGAAAACGGCAGTCAGAAATTAGCCAGATGATTGACAGCTCATTATGCCATGCAGCATGAAAATGCAGCGATAATACACAGCGCTCGAAGCTCGTCACAACTCGTACATTATCCAGTCAGAAGCATTTAGTGTATATTAAAATGTTAATATTTCAAAACACGGCGCTTTAGAAGAATGCACACAAACCCGTTAGTCTGAAGAAACCCCTATTATCCTGATCAGGAACACGACAGCGGCTTGTTTTAGTACAGAAGAGACAGAATAATGATGGTTATGGAGAATCTACGGTGGCCCAGTAGTGCGCAATGCAAGGACTTTTAACATTAATCTCACAACACAACGACATTCAAGTACACGTGAAATCAAAACTATCTTTAGTTAGCTCACATGGCTAGTTTTGTGGTGAACAACATATCTGTGCATGTCATTCAGAAAATATCAAATAAAATAGAAATGCACTTCCTGTTTGATTTCTGTTAAATCCTCAGATTAGGTCAGTCTGAGGTATTGGGGTGTGGCTAACATACTTAGCCACGCCCCCTAGCTGTCAGTTTTGACCACGAGCAGAAATGGTGAGGAGGAGGAGGAGTCTGTAATAACTCTCCCCAAACCCTTTTCCAGATCTTTCTGAATGAAACGCCTACTTTACTACATCCAATCAGCTGGCAGTAGAAAAGAACAAGCCACGCCCACTGTTTTATCATTTAATATTCTGTTTCTTTAGTAACTGTGTCATAATACAAAAAAAGTTGCAGCTTCTAGTTTATGTGAATTTTTATTAACCATTTATCTCAAAACACAACGGAAATACTCCTGACCGCTAGCTGGCAGTTGTTCTACAAACAGGCAATTTTTTGCGCATCTCACGAGTATTTGTTCATTTCGTGGACTTTGCTGATGGGTAAGCCCAGAGGTACGTGCTTCGTGCTCCTTGTTAGCAATGTATTGTGACAAATATTTTTTAAGCGTGTAGTGGTAATCGCCGTTTCGCTGCAACTCGCCATTCAACCAAAAGAAGAAGTAATTAGTGTTTCACTGCCACCAAGTGGTCGGGAGCATTTCCGTTGTGTTGTGAGATTAATGTTTGCTTTCTGGAGTGTTGAGATTGTTTGCCTTTTGAAATGTTGTTGTGTTGTTCGTTTATTGTTTGTTTTCTAAAATTTCGCTGTGTTGTGAGGTAATGTTTGCTTTTTAAAATGTTGCGTTGTCAATCTTTGCTTTCTGAAATGTTGTGTTGCGATCTTGTGGTTGCGTTGTGAGTTAATATTTGCTTTCTGAAATGTTGCGTTGTCAATGTTTGCTTTCTGAAATGTTGCGTTGTCAATGTTTTCTTTCTGAAATGTGTTGCGATCTTGTGGTTGCGTTTTGAGTTAATATTTGGTTTCTGAAATGTTGCGTTGTCATAATGTTTGCTTTCTGAAATGTTGCGTTGTCAATGTTTGCTTTCTGAAATGTTGTGTTGTCATAATGTTTGCTCTCTGAAATGTTGTGTTGTCATAATGTTTGCTTTCTTGAAATGTTGTGTTGTGATCTTGTGGTTGCGTTGTGAGTTAATGTTTGCTCTCTGAAATGTTGTGTTGTCATAATGTTTGCTTTCCGAAATGTTGTGTTGTGTTAATGTTTTATTTCTGAAATGTTCTTGTGTTGTGATCTTTTATCGTTGTGTTGTCATAATGTTTGCTTTCTGAAATGTGTTGTGATCTTAATATCGTTGTTTTGTCAATGTTTGCTTTCTGAAATTTGGTTGTGTTGTGATCTTGATGTCATTGCGTTGTGAGTTAATCTTTGCTTTCTGAAATTTCGTTGTGTTGTGATCTTGATGTCATTGCGTTGTGAGTTAATGTTTGCTTTCTGAAATGTGTTGTCATCTTAATATCATTGTTTTGTTAATGTTTGTTTTCTGAAATGTTCTTGCGTTGTAATCTTTTATCGTTGTGTTGTCATAATGTTTGCTTTCTGAAATGTTGTGTTTAGGTAATGTTTGCTTTCTGAAATGTTGTGTTGGGATCTTGATGTGGTTGCACTGTGAGTTAATGTTTGCTTTTGAAATGTTGTTGCATTGTGCAATATTGGGTCACCGCAAGAATGAGATGTTACTGTTATATTAGCGTGAGTGTGTTTGTGTTGTGATGACTGCAACTGTGTTATTGCAGTATAGATTTATGGCACATAATTTTGGTCCAAGGACAGGGCTTTGTGTTGGAAACTTTGAACAGATGAGCGTGTCTTCTATGAATAATCATTGTCCACTGGTCAGATAGTGCTGCAATACTGGAAATAAAAAAGGCCATCCTATTTTACAGGAAATAATCTGGAGTGCGACGAGTGACATGAGGTTCCCCTCTGCGTGGAGCAGGATCAAACTGTAAACTGTAAAAGCAAAGTGTGTTAATATATAGATATATATACGTATAATAGGGCTGCACAATATATCATTTCGGCATTGAAACTACAATACGTGCAAGGTGTTTTTCATTGTGGAGGTAAAGTTCATAATTTGCAGTTTCTGTGTTAACAAAAGTGAGTTTAAAGTAAACCGTTGCAATACACGACAGAATTTTAGCTTTAACAAAAATTTATTGCATTTTATATCATCCAAAAAAAAGCAAAATGTCTCTTTTGTATCCTTTGCTTTAGTATTTATATCTACACTTACCGGCCACTTTATTAGGTACACCTGAACAAATGCTCGTTAAAGCAAATTTCTGATCAGCTGATCACATGGCAGCAACTCAATGCATTCAGGCATGTAGACATGGACAGGACTATCTACTGCAGTTCAAATTGAGCATCTGAATGGGGAAGAAAGGTGATTTAAATGACTTTGAACGTGGCACGGTTGTTGATGCCAGACGGGCTGGTCTGAGTATTTCAGAAACTGCTGATCTACTGGGATTTTCACGCACAACCATCTCTAGGGTTTACAGAGAATGGTCTGAAAAAGAGAAAATATCCAGTGAGTGGCAATTCTGTGGGCGCAGATGCCTTGTTGATGTCAGAGGAGAACGGCCAGACTGGTTCCAGCTGATAGAAAGGCAACAGTAACTCAAATAAGCACTCGATACAACCGAGGTCTGCAGAAGAGCATCTCTGAACACACAACACAGCCAACCTTGAGGCGGATGGGCTACAGCAGCAGAAGACCACACCGGGTGCCGCTCCTGTCAGCTAAGAACAGGAAACTGAGGCTACAATTCACACAGGCTCACCAACACTGGACAATAGAAGATTGGAGAAACGTTGCCTGGTCTGGTGAGTCTCGATTTTTGCTGCCACATTCAGATTGTGGGTCAGAATTTGGTGTAAGCAACATGTAAGCATGGATCCATCCTGCCTTGTATCACTGGTTCAGGCTGGTGGTGGTGGTGTAATGGTGTGGGGGATATTTTCTAGGCACACTTTTGGTCCATTAGTACTATTTGAGCATCGTGTCAACACCACAGCCTACTTGAGTATTGTTGCCGACCATGTCCATCCCTTTATGACCACCGTGTACCCATCTTCTGTTGTCTACTTCCAGCAGGATAATGCACCATGTCAAAGTGTTAATCATCTCAGACTGGTTTCTTGAACATGACAATGAGTTCACTGTACTCAAATGGCCTCCACAGTCACCAGACCTCAATCCAATAGAGCACCTTTGGGATGTGGTGGAACAGGAGATTCACATCATGGATGTGCAGCCGACAAATCTGCAGCAACTGTGTGATGCGATCATGTCAATATGGACCAAAATCTCTGAGGAATATTTCCAGTGCCTTGTTAAACCTCTGCCACAGAGAATTAAAGCAGATCTGAAGGCAAAATGGGGTCCAACCCGGTGCTAACAAGGTGTACCTAATAAAGTGTCCAGTGAGTGTAGTTATATTAATGCATATGCACTTTACTACAAAATCACTGCAATCTGGTGAAATTGATTTCATATCACTATATACATTGCTAAAATTCTAAGTATTGCAATGTAATTTTGTTTAGATATTGTGCAGCCCTGGTGTGTATTATAAAGTTAATAATAAGGAAAAGGAAAGCATTCATCTGTTTTATACGTACAAGGAGTACTTGAGTGTGTCATCAAGCTCCATGATCGCAGCCTGGTTTCCACATCGGTAACAATAATTAGGAGCACTGAAGATTGTTACAACGTTACGTTCATGACACCAGTTATAGCCCTGCAAAACAAAAAAATGTCACATTACCATCTTTTTAACACTAACATCTCATTAACCGTCAGTAAGTTTGTTATCCTTGTGCTACTTATTTGAATGAAAAACACAATTTAAAGGGACAGTTCACACAAAACTGAAAACTGTCATCATTTACTCACATTTGTTCTAAAATTAGTTTCTTCTGCTGCACCAAAACTAATTTAACACACGAATTATTGTGTTGCTAAGTAAAATATCAATATTTTGTAAAATATTGGAAACATGGAAGGCATCGTCAATGCACCATGATGCACTGAGATACTGAATTGAACCGACTCGATGGCATGATAATCGTAACCGAACCGTGAGACCAGTGTAGACTCACACCCCAAGTACATATATTTGTATGCTCTTTTGAGGTTATTAACACATAATGAAAGGTTTATTAAAATTCTGAATAATAAGTCAATGATTCATTTCCATCATTTCTAAATGAATTAGTCAACTTGAACGAATCCTTTGAATGACAAACCAACTAACGTACCAGCAGTAAACAGAATTATTGTTATCAGAAAAAAAGATTCTAAGCTTGTTATTTTTTGGCAATATTTCCAAACATCTCACAAAATAATAAGGTTTTGCTCATGAAAGGAATCAATTAAATGATAATTCAGCAGGAAACATAAATAGTTGATGGAATTTGTCAATACAGCACACCAATTTTTACATTTTATCTCACATTATTAATTACTCAAAGCTGGTACTAGAGATAATCACACAATAAAGATTGCTAATCTAGCCTGAGAAAAAAACAAATATGTCAATTTTTAGAAATATATTGCCTTAATGCATATTTATGTATCCTCTTTGTTTGAGATTTTAAAAGATAGTTCACCTAAAACCGAATTTGGTTATGTGTACTGGCACTTGTCACAAACCTGTCTGGGTTTCTTGGTTCTTTTGAAAACAAATGTTGAAAGCCATTAACTTATATTGTGTTTTTCCTACTATAGAAAGTCAATGGTTACCGGTTTCCAGCCTTCTTCAAAACATCTTCGTTTGTGTTCAACTAAAAAATCTCAAGGATTTGGAATCACTTCAGGTTTAGTAAATGTTCATTTTAGTGTGAACTGCCCCTTTAAATGTTTCATAAACAAGCTCAGTTTTACCTCCATCACTAGTTGGTGAGCTCGAGAGACCAGGGTCAAGCAGTTGGCGTGGTTAAATGTCTCTGAGATGTCCTGGCCAAATGTGTATCCAGCACCCCTGGGGGAAATTCCCCAGCCTCC
>CAIGQQ010025895.1:0-16548 GCA_903798035.1 Danio albolineatus | reverse complement strand
AGAAAAGAAAAGAAAAGAAAAGAAAAGAAAAGAAAAAGAAAAGAAAAAGAAAGAAAGGAGGGAACTAACAGTACAGTATATAGCAGAAGTAGATACTGTATAGCAGATGCTCAGTGTAGTGTATGTGATCTGGTTTAGTGGAACTGGCAGAAACAGAGTGGAGTTCATGAGCGTTTGCTTCACTGAGGTCTGAGGTCTGGCAGAGCATTATTGTGTTTGACAGACGACAGAGTAAAGAAACAGACTTATAAAGCCTCCAGACACGAGCAACATCAGCCTCACACCCACAGTAATGACTCTCAGACACACTTCTGGCTGCGGCTGCCCTCACAAAACTGCTCCAAAAACACATTAAAGCTGATCAACTTACCGCTCCTCTGGTCAGGCGCAGCATGTTCCTCATCTAAACGCATTTTAGCTCATATTTGCACTTTTCATCCATTCTCCCTGGATTATGAGAGAATGCATCAAACCATCAAATCTATTCATTTGTGTCAGAACAGTTTCTCGATTTCAGAGGTTTGTTTCTAGAAGCCATGAACTCTGTCTATTATTATTATTTTACCTGATCTCAGATTAATTATATAAATTTTAGACTGAGTTTAGACTAAAAAGAAGGAAAGAAAAAACAGAGAACAGAAAGAAAGAAAAAGACAGAACAGAAAGAAAGACAGAAAGAAAGAAGGAAAGAAAGAACAGAAAGAAAGAACAGAAAGAAAGAAAGAAAGAAAGAAAGAAAGAACAGAAAAAAAGAAAGAAAGAAAGAAAGAAAGAAAGAAAGAAAGAAAGAAAGAAAGAAGCTCGTGCTTCTAGAAGCCATGAACTCTGTCTTTTATTTTGATTTTACCTGATCTCAGATTAATTATATACATTTTAGACTGAGTTCAGACTGCATGATTTTCAAGGTAGTCGTGTTTCAGATGTTTTCATACTGTTTGTGTTACGTAGCGGAAGCACCGCGCTATGCACATAAAGAGAAGGATGACCATCTATTAAAAGAGGTCACCCGGAGTCCCCTTTCCTGCTCCCCCAAGCACACACACACAGGCCAAGTTGTCGAAAAGGGGTAACAGATTTATTAAACATAAATATTTCCAATATCAAAATCAAAAGTAAGGGAACAAAAGGCCAAAACAATAAACAAAACAAAGTATGCTACCTAATATTGGATCTCTTACCTAAAACGAGAAATTCTGTAAATAATACAACAATTCTACCCTCCTTGACTACCCATTAAACAGGAGAAAAAGGGCCTTTCCTTATCATTCAGCAGAAAATAAACATTTAGCCACAGCTAACACAGAATACTGTCCTATTACCATTTTAACAGAGTATCTCACCAGATGACTTTAGAAAAGGTCTGCGGACTGGAAAGACACGATCAGCCACCACTAATGCAAGTCACCGTCCTAATTACCATAATTAACAGAGTATCTCACCAGATAACTTTGGAAAAGGGTTTCGGACAGGAAGCTATCACTACCACACAGAGAACTTGGAGTGATCTGCTCACACACAACAGCGAGGGGAAACAGGATGAGAACTGAACAGCGCCAACAGCGTGCTTTTATAATTGGCTCAGAGAGAAAGAGACAGATAAGGGAAGATTCAACACACAGGAACAACACACACCAGCATTGTCAAAATAAGTTACTCAATATGTAACAGTATGACCAGGGGCGCCGCTAAGGGGGGGAAAGTTAGGACGATTCTAAGGGCCCATGCACTCTAGGGGGCCCTCAGAGATCTGCTTTATAATTAATAACAGTACTATAATGTAATTTAAATTATGAATGTATCTCTAAATAACAAGTAAAACAATTTATTAGAAATAAAACATAAAAATACGGCTTATATCTGCCCCTCGTGTCTGTCACTGTCAAATTGCACCTCCCTCCTTTCGCTGTATGGTTCAGTCCGTCAGTAGCGGGAAGAGAGTTGACTGTGATCGTCAGGTAAACTGTCAAAGCAGCGATGACCTCGAGGTTAACCTCAGCTGCGTCCCAAATCGCATACGTATGCACTATTCTACGCCATTTTGTAGTATAAATTGTTTAAGTAGTGTGTTCACACTAAAAACTCTAACAATAATGCACTTTATTTACCCGGATGATGCACTCATTCAGCCGGTAACCAGAAGTGTGTAATAGACACTTCACACACTCAACAACCGCAGCTTTGAGCACGTAACAGAAGGGGCGGAGCTATCACGCGCACATGTTGGATAACTTTATTTATTTTGGATTGTGAGAGCAGTATATTCCTGTGAGAGTGATTATAGCGCCTCCCGATGGTGAATGCGTTTACACTCATGCCAGGTATTATTTGGTATTTTGGTCATTTATTTCATTAGCTGCATCCCAATTGACACACTGTACACTAAATCAATAAGCCACAAAATTATACTACAATGAGACCCATAAATAAGAAATGTTCTTTTGTTTAAACTGACCATTACTTAAATGGCAAAACCCTGGCCTTCTCGCCGGCAAATTAAAAAAAAAAATTACACAAATTTGTATTAACAGAGTGCAAAATCCAGCACACTGCAAACCAAATAAACAACATAAATAATTTGAAACGGTCTGTTGATTAACCTGACAGTAACTTAAATTCTAAGTGCCAAACGCCTGGCCTTCTTGCTTACAAAATCCTCAATCAAAGTGTATTGCACATTGTATGAGACACTATTGCAGTGCAGTTATTTAAATAGTGACACATTGGTGTTTTGCGTGTTTAGAAATGTAAAAATTTCAGTGAATATTTGATTACTATACTACTACTATACTACATTTACATTTGAACAATAAATCATCTGCTAGCTACAGGCATGGCCGTTCTCTTACTAAATACTGATAAGTAGTGGACAAAATCAATAATAAACTGCATACATCAGTATAACTACATTGCAGACAAAGAGGATAGCTAGCTTGGTAGTAGGGGGCCCATCCTCATATTTTTTCATGGGGCCCAAAATTGCTAGCGGCTGGGGTAGAGTTCCGTCGGTGATGTGTTTACACTGCTGGACCGATCAGCGACAGGGGGTTTCATACTGCATGACTGTACAATAAGAAGAATCGTGACAACTTTGTCCAAACTACATCTCACAACCAAACACACGTGAAAAGTGGCATGGAAACAATGTGAGGTCACATAATATATCTTTTGTTATTCACTACATAATGAGAAAGAAGCCTTTAGTGGGCTAGAAAATCTACTTATTTTTCTCACCTGGCTTTATTTATTTATTTTTTATAATTATTTTTTAGGGTTTTCACATTTATTGATAGGACAGTGGAGATTGACAGACATGAAAGTGTGGGGAGGAGAGATAGGGTAAGGATCGGCAAAGGACCTCGAGCCGGGAATCGAACTCGGGTCACCGCGAGCACCTCGGTGCTATGTGTCACTAGCCACTAGGCTATTGGCGCCGACCTCACCTGGCTTTTAAAGGGAATTAGCAATTTCTCTTCAACATTTTTTCTTCTTCGAGCTGGTTGTGGTATGGCCCACATGACACGTCAAACAGACACGGGGGCTCCTGCCAAATTTACACTAGATTTTCCTCAATTTCTTGTGTCTGAATAAACTGAAAATGAGCTTTTAACATCTCCTCAACCTCCTGCTGGCCTGCAGATACTCACACTAGTGAATACTGCTTTCTGATTGGCTGTAGGTGATCACTGATGTTATTTTCAGTCAGAACACATTTCACACGGCAGGATTTGAATCGCCGACAGCTCCAGATATTCAGCACGCCAAATATCTGACGGGTGTTGGCGACTCATCAACGCCTCTTTCAGATCACGTCTTCGATAGTTCACACGGTGATTGTCACTCGCGTGCACGAGCACCGACTTGCCTGTGATTTCAGACATTTGTTGGCGATTTCTCAAAACCTGTCGGCGAGTCAAAATCGGGGCTAAAATCATGCAGTCTGAACTCGGCATTAAGCTCAATCCCAAGTCTACCCCTTAGCTCTTCCGCCTCGTTTTGTGCGTTCACGTGAAGTTAGGGGTGTCCCAATTCTCTCAGATGGCTGAGCCTCCTCAGCTGACTTCTCTCGATGTGGAGGAGGCTCCACTCTATAACAACACTATTACAGCTTTAATATTTCAATTTATTATTTTTTGTAATTATTTTGGATTTTTGTCATTTCTATTTAAACAAAATAATATAAAATTATATAAAAAAATAATATTAATATTAATAATAATATTAATAATAATAATAATAATAATAATAATAATATACTTATTATCATTATTATATTATTCTTATAAATGTGGACGTCTCATGTGTCGTCATTTGTGTTTTGAATGTGCCCTAAAACTTTCCACGCCTCAAAACCACACTTTAAAAATACATTCATGGAGAACCCCAGACACCAGATCAACACATTAAATTGCTCCATTCTGTTCTGGAGCACATTTATATATTTTGACAGATGCAATGGTATTGCCATGGTTTCTTTTATTTGTATTGTGTTTTGACAGCATGGCAATGTCACAGCTTACTACAAGCCATGATGTTTTAAAAAATAGTTAGTAATTGTGTAGCATGCATGGTAATGCATAGGTAAATATAAGGTGTTTTTAAAACCATTTTACAACCACACGTTAAAAATATCCTCCTAAAGAAACCCAGATGCAGAATTAACATTAAAAAGCTCCATTCTGCTCTGAAATGCAAACACACAATGCAGATTGCCAATGCAGTACTGCGGTGCCCGGTTTAAAAGAATGAATAACAATGATCATTACTAATAATGCAAGAATTTATAAAAGATTGTATTCGATATTCGATCTAAAATCTAAAACAAAATGTGTGTGTTTGGGTGAAATGCTCCAAAATATTTCCATATTTCCAAATTACTAAAGATTTTTGTTTTATTGAAAAAATGCTTATCTTAGATTTTTGGTCTTATTTCTAGTCCAAATATCTCTTAAATCAAGAAGCATTCTCCTTAAAACAAGCGAAATAATCTTATGTCTAAAGAAAAAACAAGATTGTTTTGCTTACCCCAATGGCAGACACTTGTTTTAAGCAAAAACTCACTTAATTTTGACACAATATTTCTTAAAGCAAGACAATATTTGTTGCTTGCTTAAAAAAAAAATACTTCTTTATTTAAGAATTTTTAGACATTTAAACTAGAAACAAGACAAAAACTCTGAGTAAGAAAAGCATTTTTGCAGTATACATGAAAGACATCAGCTTAATTGTCTGGCTTTTTCCTATTGGTATGTTAAATTTGTTAAAATATTTGTATTCAGGTGTATTGAAAATCATTTGTTAACGGCCAAAATTTCTGGCAAACGGAACATTAAGGAGTTTTAACACAGTCCCACATCGAGTATGTGTGAAGTTTCCACAGTCAGAGAGTAAAAGTCAGCCAAAACACTTAAAAGGTCTAACAATGTGTTTACTTCTCAGAAAAACTTCTCAGGAATTCCTAAAGACATAATGAAACTTTGTCATTATGTCACGTTAAATATTTACACACCATGCTAACTATCTGTGTTGGTTTGTGACCCAAAGCATTTCATCAGCTGTGACTTCAGCTTGAGAATATGATTTCGATCTCTATGAATGACTTCCATCTGCTCTGTTTGCCGGATATGTCCAGTTATTTCTGGACTTTTCCCATGAATTTCCTGCTTTTGATGAAAGTTTTGTTGTTGAGTTTTAAGAAACTATCCAAAATAATTGCAATTAGATATTTCCCCTAAATCACCCAGCTCTACTAGCCGTTCATTTGAATACCAGCCACTGCACTCCCAGTGAAACAGTATGGTTTTTAATGTAATTAATAACTATTACTTTTCTTAATCATCTTTAACAAGAATAAAAGGCTACTGAGTGACTGTATGGCAGTAAATGCCATGTACAATCAGGGCTGGATTAACATAAGAGAAGAAGGAGGCCCTTGATTGGCTGAAGAATTCATTTGCGCAATGACGCGGGAAATGCCTCTTTGCGTTATTCTCGATAATGTGAAGTGTCCCTTTCGGTTCGCTGCTGTTCAAACACAGAGAGGGTGGTGCTAAACTGGGGCTCAGAGTGGCTGTAGCCCATCAGATCACATTAGTATTATTAATAATTTACTAATTAATATTCACAATAATAATAATAACAACAACAGCAACTATATACAGTTTTTTCAGTCATCCCTTTTTCATTTTTTTTCTTTTTTAAATATTTCCCAAACAATGTTTAACAAAGCAAGGAAATTTTTACAGTATGTCTGGTAATATTTTTTCTTCTGGAGAAAGTCTTATTTGTTTTATTTAGGCTAGAATAAAAGCAGTTCTTAATTTTTTTAAACCCATTTTAAAGTCAATATTATTAAGCTATTAAAGCTATTTTTTCCCAATAGTCTACAGAACAAACCATCATTATACAATGACTTGCCTAACTACCCCAACCTGCCTAGTTAACTTAATTGACCTAGTTAAGCCTTTAAATGTCACTTTAAGCTGTATAGAAGTGTCTTGAAAAATATCTAGTAACGTGTTATTTACTGTCATCATGGCAAAGATAAAATAAATCAGTTATTAGAAATGAGTTATTAAAAATACTATGTTTATAAAAGTGTTGAAAAAGTCTTTCCTCCGTTGGGGGGAAAAAATTGGGGAAAAAATAAACAGAGGGGAGAATAATTATGACTTTTCTGACAGGATATTTGAGTGTCAAAGAGTGACAGAATGTTGGGACTGCTCTACAGTAGTTATTATTAGGGATTAAAGATAGCAAAATTTTGCAAATTTTATTTTAGTCTTTTTTTTTTTTTTAAGCCATGACGGTAAAACACGAACGCAGTTATGAATGTATTTAAACATACAATGTAAAAATAAAAAAAAACACGTAATTTTACGGTTTATTTCCGGCAGCTGGGGTGCCAGAAATAAAACGTAAAAATAACGGCCATTAAATAATAGAAATTTACCATAAAAGAACGGATATTAAATTACAGAAATTTACTAGAAATTTAAATTTAAGGAAATTTCTGTATTTTAATATCTTTTATTTCACGGTATATTTCTGTAATTTAACGTCCATTTCTTTTACATTTTTGTTCCGGCACCCCAGCTGCCGGAAATAAACCATAAAATTACAGATTTTGTTTACACAGTGTATGCTTGTTTGTTGTACAAATTCGTAATGATGAGAAAAAAATACAAATTTGTGCATCTCCTTACTTCTGTGAGCAGCCATGCTGCTTTTGTAGCTGGTGTATTCTCTGAAATTTTCTTACCCCTTGGTTTTGAGTGTGGTCCTGGAAAATCTGTTTCAAGGCGAATCTAGCCCTTCCCCTAAGCCAGGGGTGTCCAAACTTGGTCCTGGAGGGCCGGTGTCCTGCAAAGTTTAGTTCCAACCCCAATCAGACTCACCTGGGCTAGCTAATCAAGCTCTTACTGAGCCAAGTTAGATCTAAAATCTTCAGGACACCGGCCCTCCAGGACCGAGTTTGGACATGTCTGCCCTAAGCCTTCGAGCTAAAGAGAAATGGGACACCCTGACCCCTTCACTTGAACGCGCAAAACGAGGGGTAGGGGTAAGGGGAAGGGCTAAGGGGTAGATTTGGGATTGTGCCTAAATATAGACCTGTCGATATACAAAAATCACACCGTTTGCTGTTATTTACAAATGACTAATGTCTTTAAGTGCCATGCAGTGAGAAGATGAATGCATGAGAAACTTGCTCCATCTCTGAAACGCTCCTCCATGTGACTCCATTCTCGTAAATATCAGTCACTTTTCAAGATCCAACCAATTCCCTCTGGATAGTCAAGTCTTCATTGAACATCCTTTCCAGCTCATAAATAAATCAGCCTGACTGAAACACAGTTCACAGCTCATTTCGCTTTCATAGTCTTTGTGTTTCTCCAGGGAAGAATAGTGGAAGATCATAAATAATGATTACTGGAGTTGGAATCCAATAAACCAGATCACCTCATCCAGACGCTGTCCAAGCACAGTTATGAAGAATATACTACAGAATTATAATGTATCTAATAAGCAGAAAGATATGCCCTCTTGTGTAGGCGCAAATCGCAGCTCTCGCATCAGTCGAGTTTACCCATTTGCTGTGTTCACGTGTAGCTTTTTGGTCCAGATGTCATCCAACAATGTAGTTGGGTTTTGCTGGTGCTAGTATGGCTTCAATTTTGTACATCCCAGATATAATACTTAAAAAAAATTAGCTACATTGTAAAAAAATATATATTAAACGGATGTAAACTGCAATATGGGATGTTGATCTCTGCTGTCAACTTTTAATGTTGAAATTTCAACTCTACAGCTTAACAAAGCGACTTTATTTACATTTCAGTAGTTTGAAATATTATAATGTACACTCACCGGTCACTTTTTTAGGTACGCCTGTCCAACTGCTCGTTAACACAAGTTACTAATCAGCCAATCACATGGCAGCAGCTTAATGCATTTAGGCATGTAGACATGGTTTGAACTGCAGCAGATTTTCTTGACCAAGCATCAGAAACGGGAAGAAAGGTGATTTAAGTGACTTTGAACGTGGCATGGTTTTTGGTGCCAGACGGGCTGGTCTGAGTATTTCAGAAACTGCTGATCTACTGGGATTTTCAAGCACAACCATCTCTAGGGTTTACAGAGAATGGTCAATATCCAGTGAGCAGCAGTCCTGTGGGCACAGATGCCTTGTTGATGCCAGAGGTCAGAGGAGAATGGCCAGACTGGTTCCAGCTGATAGAAAGGCAACAGTAACTCAAATAAGCACTCGCTACAACCGAGGTCTGCAGAAGAGCATCTCTGAACGCACAACACAGCCAACCTTGAGGCGGATGGGCTACAGCAGCAGAAGACCACACCGGGTGCCGCTCCTGTCAGCTAGGACAGGAAACTGAGGCTACAATTCACACAGGCTCACCAACACTGGACAGTAGAAGATTGGAGAAACGTCGCCTGGTCTGATGAGGCTCCATTTCTGCTGCCACATTCGGATGGTCGGGGCAGAATTTGGCATCAAAAACATAAAAGCATGGATCCATCCTGCCTTACATCAACAATTCAGGCTGCTGCTGGTGGTGTAATGGTGTGGGGGATATTTTCTTGGCACACTTTGGGTCCATTAGTACCAACTGAGCATCATGTCAACACCACAGCCTACCTGAGTATTGTTACTGACCATGTCCATCCCTTTATGACCACAGTGTCCTCATCTTCTGATGGCTACTTCCAGCAGGATAACGCTCCATGTCATAAAGCGTGAATCATCTCAGACTGGTTTCTTGAACATGACAATGAGTTCACTGTACTCAAATGGCCTCCATGGTCACCAGATCTCAATCCAATAGAGCACCTTTGGGATGTGGAGAGATTCGCATCATGGATGTGCAGCCGACAAATCTGCAGAAACTGCGTGATGCTATCATGTCAATTTAGACCAAAACCTCTAAGGAATATTTCCAGTATTGCTGAATCTATGCCACGAAGGACCAATGCAGTTCTGAAGGCAAGAATGGGTCCAATCCAGTACTAGTAAGGTGTACCTAATAATGTGGCCAATGAGGGTATACAATATAGTAATAGAGAAATAAGTCTGTAAAATAACAGAAAAACGTGCTGGCAGTTTATTACAAGGTTTTTATACGTAATATACAACACCAACCCCGACAATATATCACTTAAAACTATTAAAAATGTTCAGAAAAGTCACTTAAATATATATATTATTATATACTATAATAAATATATAATAGTATATATAATAATATGAATCAGAAAGTTAAACAAACTGCAAATTTATGGACATTTTTATAGTGTATATTTTTATGAACACAGTCACTCCTTTATCCACTTTATTCATCTTATTTTTCCCTTTATTCCTTTCTTTTCTATGTCCTAATTATGTTTTTATTTTCTACATGCATGTACAACCAGCTGTGAATTGATGTACTAACATGTAATAATAACTAATTATAGCTGTATTGTATTAAATGTTGTGTTCTTTAATAAAATTAAGCTCCGCTGACCTCATTATGACGTAAATTAGCGTCACTGAGATTTACATTAGTGAATATTTGACAGGCACGTATCCTCAACAGAGAAATAAAGCCACAAACGTACAGTAAGTGTCCGGTAAGAGCTAAATGACTCTCAGTCCAGCCCTGTGAGACAATTATGAGAAGGGAATTTAATCAGTAATGGTTTCTGTGGTGTTCGCTTGCCTCCACTGTGTTTTTGAAATGGGAATTGATTCAAGCGTTGATGCTGCATTCAAAACAAACACTGAAACTCAAACCATCATATCGGAGGTTCATTTTAAAGACAATAAAGTTTAGATCAACACTCTGGCAACCAGATTAGGTTTCTGTGAAAGCATTGATACATTTGCGTGTTTGCTTTGTTAATGTTTACTTGATGATTGTTTTGTAACGGAACTGATTTAATAAGCTTTGCGTTTCTTGTTATCAGTGAAATAACAGATTATTTGATTGTCTCTAGCATGAAGCGACATGGGGATTTACTTATACAGAAATTTGAGCAGATAACTGATAATTCTTGTTACTCAAAAGGCCCACGTGGAATCTGACTGCACAGAAATCTGCAGATACAGTGTGTCCTGAAAGTATTCATAGGGCTTCACTTTTTACACATTTCTTTATGTTACAGCCTTATTTCAAAATTAATTAAATTGATTTATTTCCTCAACATTCTACAAACAATCCCCCATAATGACAATGTGGAAAAAGAGTTTTTGAAATTGTTGCAAATTTGTTAAAAATAAAACACCTGAAGAGTCACGTGTACATTAGTGTTCACAGCCTTTGCTCAATACTTTGTTGATGCACCTTTGGCAGCAATTACAGCCTCAAGTCTTTCTGAATATGCTGCCACAAGCTTGGCACTCCTGTCTTTGGAAATTTTTGCCCATTTTTCTTTGCAGGACCTCTCAAGCTCTATCAGGTTGTATGGGAAACGATGGTCTACATCCATTTTCAGATCTCTCCAGAGATGTTCAATAGGATTTAGGTCTGGGCTCTGGCTGGGCCACTCGAGAACATTCATTGAGTTGTCGTGAAACCACTCCATTTATATTTTGGTGTGCTTTGGGTCATTGTCCTGCTGGAAGATGAACCGTCGCCCGAGTCTGAGGTCAAGAGCACTCTGAAGCAGGTCTTCATTCAGGATGTCTCTGTACATCGCTGCGTTCATCTTTCCCTCTATCCTGACTAGTCCTCCAGTTCCTGCTGCTGAAGAACATCCCCACAGCATGATGCTGCCACCACCATGCTTTACTGTAGGGATGGTATTAGCCTGGCGATGAGCGCTGCCTGGTTTTCTCCAAACGTAACGCCTGCCGTTCACTCCAAAGAGTTCACTTTGAGTCTCATCAGACCACAGAGTTTAGTTTCTGATGGTCTGAGAGTCGTCCAGATGCCTTTTGGCAAACTCCAGGCTGAGGAGAGGCTTCCGTCTGGCCACTCTACCATACAGGCCTGATTGGTGGATTGCTGCACAGATGGTTGTCCTTCTGTAAGGTTCTCCTCTCTCCACAGAAGAACGCTGGAGCTCAGACAGAGTGACCATCGAGTTATTGATCACCTCCCTGACTAAGGCCCTTCTCCCCTGATCACTCAGCTTTGATGGCCGGCCAGCTCTAGGAAGAGTCCTGGTGGTTCATCATCTTCCACTTACGGATGATGGAGGCCGCTGTGCTCAATGGAACTTTCTGAGCAGCAGAAATGTTTCTGTTACCTTCCCCAGCCTTGAGCCTTGAGACAATCCCGTCTCTGAGATCTACACACAATTCCTTTGTCTTCATGCTTGGTTTGTGCTTTGACATGCACTGTCAACCCTGGGGCCTTATATAGACAGGTGCATGCCTTTCCAAATCATGTCCAATCAGCTGAATTGACCACAGGTGAACTCCACTGAAGCTGCTGAAACATCTCCAGAATGATCAGTGGAGACAGAATGTACCTGAGCTCAATGTAGAGCTTCACGGTAAAGGCTGTGGATACTGACGTACATGTGACTCTTCAGGTGTTCTATTTTTAATAAATTTGTAACAATTTCAGAAACTCTTTTTCGCATTGTCATTATGGGGGATTGTGTGTAGAGTTTGGAGGAAATAAATCCATTTTAGAATAAGGCTGTAATATAAACAAATGTGGAAAAAGTGAAGCGCTATGAATAGATGCTCTGTAAATACACGGCAAAAATTATCCATAAATTAGCAGTTTTCCATATTTTGTGATTTATGTTATTATGCCCCCAATTTATTTATGCTTTTAATTTGCATTATATAATCTTAATCTTTCTTGTAACAACTTTTAACCTAGAAAAGTTTGAAAAAGTGACTTTTCTAAACATTTGCAATAGTGCTATATAAGTGCTATATTAGCTGCATCCCAAATCGCAAGCTTATGCACTATTCTACGCCATTTTGTAGTATAAATAGTGTAATAAGTGCGTTCATACTGAGAACTCTAACAGTAATAAGTGCACTTTAATTACCCGGATGATGCACTCATTCCACCGGTAATATGCAGTGTGTAATGATGGACACTTCACACACTCAACGACCGCAGCTTTGCGCACGTAACGGAAGAGGCGGAGCTATCGGGCACACATGTTGGAGAACTTTATTTATTTTGGACTGTGAAAGCAAATTTCTCCTACAAGAGTGATTATAGCGCCTCCTGATGGTGAATGCGGTTATACTCATGCAGGTATTATTTGGTATTTTGGTCATTTATTTCACTAATTTGGCAACCGGCAAACATCATCAGGGAAATGGTTTGAACTTCTGCTTAGTAAAAAAGCCATTAGTGCTCCATTTGGGACAACACTGCATACATATACTATACTGCTGAGTGTGTTAGTGCATAAGTACATAGTGCATAAGTGCATAGTGTATAGTGTGTCATTTGGAACGCAGCTCTTGTCTGGGTTGGAGCTGTACATTACGCTACATAAAGGTTGTAATAAACTGCAGCACATTTTCTAAGGCATCATTGTATTATATATTACTTATATTATATTTTTACACTATATTATTATATTTTCAAAACACTAAAATGTCAATAAAAGTCACTTTGTTGAATTTTCAACATCCACAGTGGACAGAGCGGAGATCAACATCCCATAATGCAGTTCACAACCAAAAATAACCCAAAACACTTGTGAATCACAAAATACGGAAACTGTAACAGACATTTTTTAACAATGTTTTTACTCAGTTTTTATATTAATTTCAGGTATGTTACTGACTATTATACAAATATTTAGATCATTTTTTTAAATACAGTGTGTAAAGTAATACTTTCTGTCTTTTATTAAATATATTATATGAGATATGTTATATTCAGGGCTTTAGATTAACACCCACCAACCAGCCAAATGTGGGTAGATTTCAGCAGTGGTGGGTTAGAGAGTCACTCTCACTAGCCATTTTGGCTGGTTAAAGATCATTTTTTTAAATGATAGTTTTCTTAAAAGCAGAATTCGACAATAAAGATGGCCCAATATGCGTGAAAATGTCATCTTAGAATCACGAAGTAGCATGACCAACAAAAATTGCAAGCAGGTGAATACCGAATTAGAGCATGATTGCTCACGTGCACAGGTGATGTGATGTGCACGACTGTTTAAAAAGCATGCGTGCTCCCATTTCTTGCCACGAAGTAACCGTGCTTGGAAACGCAACTGTTGCGATCAGTTCTCTTAGAACTAGACTGGACAAAAGGTGATGCTCGTGCAACCCACAATCCTGCAGCTTCCAAAAGCTCTGGATGTTTTTTTGTAAGCAGCAGCGGTTGCCGGTTTTGTTTTAACTATTCTTTGAACAGAACAGATTATGGGCCTAATGTTACCCGTGTGCATGTAATCATCCTTCTATTATCACACACGGTATGCTTTTCACCTGCTTTCTTTGGTTATTTTTGTTGATATGGTTTAATTATCATTTTTACAGTAACATTACTTTAATAGGAGATTAACTCCCCAGTTAACTAGTGATCTGAGAGACCTTTAGCCTGGAGAGATTAGACTACTGTGCATAGTTTTAGATACATGACAATAATTATTTTTTAAAATAATTTAAAAATTTATTTTGTGGTCAGAGATTAATTTGGTAAATCCTAGTGTTGAGCTCTGAAATGTCCTGTGAAATAAAAGCGAATTGCAATGCGACACCATGAAACCACAGCCCATTTGCACATGCCAAAGTCAAGTTTATGCATATTAAATATATTTTCCCCAACAGCAAAATTGAGGCTAGTGAAAATGGCAAGTGGCTAGTAAAGTTGGAAAACTACTAGCCACAATGGCTGGTGATCAAAAAAAGCCCTGGTTATATTTTATATTTACCAATCAAGTGGATCTAATAGGATTAAACCTTAAATAAATGCTAAAAAGTTGTTTTAGTAACTATACGGACAGTTTTGCCATGTCTGTTATTTTGTTTATTACTGGAAAATTTCACTCCTATAGTGATGTCAGCAGCAGCTGGGACGTTGGTGGATTCATAAACACACTTTCACAAGGTCATAACCTCATTTCTCTGATTCAGAGCATTGAAACTAACAAATAAACTGTCAAGCAAGATTAAGAGCTATTAAAAAATGTGTTTACGGGGTCACAGAAACTCCTGGACCTTCTTATCTGTTTTATACCAATTTACGAACTGACACTGACTCTATGTTTATTTAAGTCCATACGGATGTTTCTGAGTTTTCAACTCAAAAGCAGGCATGAAAAGCACAAGGGTGGAGATCAAGTAGTTTTAATTTGAATTAATCGCATAAAAATAATTATTAAAAAAATATATATATACAGCAGTCTAGATTAATTAAACATAGATTAATAATATTTATTAATATTTAGGACAGAGTAACACTGAAAAATAGATCCTAATTATTCAGCTTTGAAATGGACAGAAAACAAATGAATTTTAAAATAGATTTATTTAGAAAACAGTTATTTAAAATTGTAATTATATATTAGTATCAGTTAAATTATAATAGTTATATAAGTTAAAATTATACATATTTAAATAATAATAATAATAATAATAATAATTCTGAATTAATTAATTCTATATTACAAAAATGAAAAAAAACAATTAAATAAATTAATTCATAAATAAATATTAGTTTTGTTTTTTTTGGAAAAAAGCAAGATTAAAAGCTATTAAAAAAAAAATTATGGGTTCATAGACACCCCTGGACCCTTTTATCTATTTAGACCAATATAAGAGCACAGCTTGTGTGTTTATTTAAATACAGACAGCTGTTTCTGACTATTTTAGGCATGAAAAAGCACGAGGGTTGAGATCAGAGAGTTTTTCAATTTGCATTAATCACATAAAATAATAATTAAATAACCTATATATATATATGTGTGTGTGTGTGTGTGTGTGTGTGTGTGTGTGTGTGTGTGTGTGTATATATATATATATACAGCAGTTTAGATTAACTGAATTTGATTTAATTGACACTGATATGGAGTAGAGTAGATTCTAAAAACAAAATAGACGATAGTTAGAGACTAGATTAATTAAAGATCACGTATAACAACTGTAGTGAGACGCCATCCAGCGGGACATCCTTGATAAACTGTCCCACGTCCACTGCTCTCTGGGGTTTAGTGCTCAAATCACCCACTGAGCGGGAGCTGGAGCTCAGACGCATGCATAAGCTAGAGCGCATGACAGAGTGCGTGTTTGTGTGTGGTCACGTGATGTGCGTTTTCAGAGGTATAGTGTGGACGGAGGAGCAGAAGAGTATGCTAAATCACTCCTTGACGTTAGATGGCGCACAAGGTGGCGCCAAGCTTCTGACACCCGCTTGTTACACAGAAGAAGAAAAGAGGAAGTTGATACGCTTGTTGTTGCGATTGGCAAAGCATGGATGGTTCAAGTAGAAGCTCTAGCGATGAAGAGATGATTATTGTTCACCAGTGCAATAAGCAGCTCTACGTTCATATCGCCTCTGGGCATCTGCGCTCGCATTGACAGTTTTGCGCTTGAGCGCCTCCAAGGGGTGTTTACTGTAACTTCAGCAGCTCCGTACACGTGAACAAAAGTGCCGATCTGATTGGTGGAGAAGGTTTTGACGCGGGGCGTCAAAACAAAAAAAGAGCATGAGGCGCTTCTTTAAAAATGATGCTTTTACACCTGCCGTTTTGCGCGTTGGTGTGCACAACCATATCGGCGCCCTTTATTTAGTCACAAGGCGTCAAACGTCGACCGAAAACGCGACCAAAAAACGTCTCCGTGTGCACGGGCCTTTACTGTACCACTCAGTGGAAACTGTCCATTAGTGTAAACGGGGTCTAAGCGTGAATTTTTTGCGAGCGGGTTTGCGACGGGCGGGACGGAGGATCGCGGTGCCGTTTTAGCATCGTGATGAATTTGAGTTTGAATTGAATTTCCTTTTATTTGTCATTTAAACCATCACAATGAATTGTAATGCAGAACGAAATTACGTTGCATCAGTTTCAACAGAACATAAAAAGCATCACTATACAAACACTATAAAATCCTAACTTAATAAATAA
>CAIGQQ010025891.1:0-18183 GCA_903798035.1 Danio albolineatus | reverse complement strand
AAAGTACATATTGTACAGAATTGATGAAGAGATATTGGTTAACTGTTAAAAAAAAAGAAAGACAAATAGTTGTTTAACCTTGTTTATAACAATAGTATTGTACATCTGGATAACAGAGACAACTTTAAAGTGCCACCATCGTGTATTTTATTTTAAATTTACTCATCATACAGTGCTTCTAGTTGAAGTCGGTTTTAGTTTTATACACCACAAGTTAACACATTTGCATACTTACATTCTGCATGTACATTTCCCTTTGTGTGGATAACCAAATCAAAACAAAATGATCCATTTGACCAATCAGAGCAAAAGTAGGCTTGTTAGACAGGAGGGGTTTAGAAATATTAAATTACCACAATAGGGGCACTTTAAACTTGCAATAACTGTGACTACGCAGGTTATTAGCAGTGCAGTCCTTACTCTTTACCTGAGATTGAAGGAGTGTTGCTTCCCTTTGTCGACTTGTGCCAAAATGAATGCTTCTCTGAAAGATTAAACAAATAATCATCTCACTAATAAAGCTTTTGGTTATAGTGCAGCAAAATTATGATGTCAGACAAGTTCATTTCTAGAGCACAGGTTTGTCTTTACCTGAAGATGTTGAAGGGGCCTGATGACTCAAAGACTCGCTGGTAACAGAAGATTCCTCTAAATGATAGAAAATATAACGCTTTAACTGTATACCATGTAAGCAATTACAAACAGAAATACAAATTGTACTAGGCAAGACCTAGGACAAGCTTTTAGTGACTTTCGGCCATTTCCCTTTCAGAGACTTGTTTAAAAAATGTTTGATGATAGCCTCCGATAACAATGGAAGCAACATAAAAAGAGTTTGCCAAGCCTGATTGAATGCAGTAGGAAATGTTCCAAAAGCCATTGAAACATCAAATCACATGTGAGTGCTGACACTATGGTAAAGATACGGCTTAGGTGAGGATTAATAAGAGTGGGGTCCGGTGTATATTCAGTAAGACAGGAACAAGGAAGTGAGCAAATGACAAGTGATGCACAGTTGATGGGGAGGACAGGTCGTCTCAGAGTAGCTCAGAGAACTAGTTACTAATGGCTGCCTCTTTTTCATTCAAGAAAACAGCAAATGGATCAACTGAGAGATTAGTGACTTTTGTACATCATTGTAGAAAGCCATTTTTCAAAACTAATGCTGGATGAGAAGGAAGACATTACTGAAAGACATTTCAGATGGTTTCATCTGTGGTTAAGGCTGGTTTAAGTGAGCAGGTTTAGTGAAGAGAGGACACAGCCAGTCCAGGCATGAGCTTTGAGTACAGCAGAGACTCTGTGACATCGCTGACCTTTAGTGAGGAAAAACGTGTCAAGAGGTAGAGCAAAGTAGACCAGTGAATAGTTAGTGGGAGACGGGTTGCAAAAGAAATAACCAGTTGTGGTGAAATGGAGGACTGTTTCATGCAGGCACACAGTGGACTGAATAATACGGTGTTTAGGGGTTCAGATGCATTCCGGGTGAGAGCTTGGGAGAGAATGAGAACAAGTTCCTTACCTGCTTTGAAAGTTAGATGGTTGTAGACCTGTTTTAGGTCATACGAGCATATCAAAGACAAGCATAGAGATTTTAATAATAGATAGAAAAATCTAATCTTTTTAGTTAATTACAACTAAAACACACATTTGTAAATAGAAATTACATCGAATGACAAATGACCATACCTATAGATGTAGAAGAGGAATGACGTCGTTCTTTTGGCTGTGTCGTCTCATTTTTACTTTCTTCATCCTCACTTTCAGAAACATCAGTCTCTACATTTACTTTCTCTGCAGAAAAGGTGTAGAAAAGCATTGTTCTAGTTTCCATGAACCAGATAAAGGTAAACGGTAAAACTTTCTGTGGACTCTTATATCATGTCCCATGAAATCTTATATCATGTCCCATGAAATCTGCCAATTGGTCTAACTCCGTATCTGTCAGATTCAGCACTTTAGATAGTGTTGCAATATGTTTACGGATCTTTGTAGATGACAAAGTATTTGGATGTGTAGCTCCACACTGCTGGGCAACCTTCCGAATGCAATCTGTGCCTTTGTAGTATGATGTCTCTGTCCTGGGTCTAGCAAAAAAATATGTATTTTCATCCAGTACATCACATGATTGACGATTCTCCACAAGTAGCTCCATGGATTCCAGCATACTTGGTGTCAGGAGTATTGGCACCTTTCTGTCAAGCTTGCCTCTAATTTCGACATGTTGGAAATGCTGACAGAGCTTCTGCTCAACTTCAGACAAAGCATCAGCGACATCAGAATGTAGATCAGATGTGTTTCGGAGAAGATATGAATTCAACCTCATTTTTGAAACTTCTCCTGCTCTCCTGCGATTAAACACAATTACGTCACACAGAGTAATTTGAGCAAGACTTGACCAGTTCTTCTGACTTTTCTCAAGTTTCAGCTTTTCTTGGCATAAATTAGTTTGAGTGCTGAGATGGATGTGCATTTTCTTCACATCTTCAGTAAAAGGCAGAAGTTCGGGGGCATTCCATTTTGCTTCATTAAGTGTCTTCAATGCTGAGGCAGACACAAGTTCATTCCATTTTGTGGAATACATTTGCTTAAGCATTTTCATATTTTGGACATCCCCTTTGTCTCCTGCAATCATTGCTTCACATTCTGCAATATCGGAAGGCGCCGCGAATGGCAGCCTCGGTGCGAAGCTCCCCAGCTGTTGCGATGTTTTTGTTTGTTTTTCCTGTTTTGTGTTCATCCAACATGATCAGTTATACCAGGGATGAGCTGCTGAACATTCTGCAGTGCACACCAATTGATCACCAGCCGGTTCTGGACTTCTCCGGCGTTTTGCAGAGCGTTGTCCTCGGCTGCGCGGCGTCTCTATGGAGACGCTACAAGACGCGCAGGCGGGGAAAGCGAGCCGGCGCGCTCATCAAAAACAGACTGCGCGGTTTCAGAATGCCGCTTCCTAGCATACATCTCGCAAATCTACGCTCTCTACCTAACAAAATGGAGGAATTACTTCTGCTCACACGCATAAATAAGGACTTTAACAACTCTGCTGCGCTGTGCTTCACAGAAACCTGGCTAAACGAAGCCATTCCGGACAGCGCACTACAACTACCGGACTTCCAGCTGTACAGAGCAGATCGCGACACGGAGGCAACGGGGAAAACGCGCGGTGGAGGGACATGCTTTTACATCAACAGGAGATGGTGTACGGATGTAACTGTGTTAAAGAAGATGTGCTGTCCTGACGTGGAAGTGCTTCTCATTAACTGCAAGCCGTTCTATTCGCCGCGGGAGTTTTCCTCGTTTATCCTGACCAGTGTTTACATCCCACCGCACGCGACCGTGAGTACTGCTCTTTCACTGCTGGCTGATCTTATCACAGAGACAGAACAGAAACACCCAGACTCTGTTTTTATCATTCTTGGGGACTTTAACCAGGCAAAACTCACACATGAGCTGCCCAAATTCAGACAGCACATCACATGCCCTACCAGAGACAATAACATTCTGGACCATTGCTACACAACAATAAAAGATGCATATCGCTCCGTGGCCAGAGCAGCTCTAGGACTCTCTGATCACTGCCTGGTTCATCTTATACCAACTTACAGGCAAAAACTTAAAACTACTAAGCCAGTATTAAGGACTGTTAAGAGATGGACCAACGACACAGAGCAGGTCTTACAAGCCTGCTTTGAATGCACTGACTGGAGCGTTTTTGAAGCGGCAGCCACTGACCTGGATGAGCTCACAGAGACCGTAACATCATACATTAGTTTCTGTGAGGAGTTATGCATCCCTACCAGGACCTACTTATCGTTTAACAACGATAAACCATGGTTCACACCAAAACTTAGACAGCTTCGTCAGGTCAAAGAGGATGCCTACAGGAGTGGGGACAGGATTCTCTACAACAAGACCAGGAACACTTTAACAAAGGAGATTGGACTGGCTAAAAAGAACTATGCAAAAAAGCTGGAAAACCAGTTTTCTGCTAACGACCCTGCATCAGTGTGGACTGGTTTGCGAACCATCACGAATTACAAAGCATCTCCCCCCAGTATCGATGGCAGTAAACTTCTCGCTAACGACCTGAACACGTTCTACTGCAGATTTGACACCTTCGACCAGACACCCTCTACACAGCCATCAACACCTCTAGCCACCTCCAGCCAAAACCGCCCTGACCATCTTTATACACAGCCATCAACACCTACAGACATCTCCCTCTCCCCCCCTGATCTTCAGATCAGTGAGGATAATGTGCGTCAGGTCTTCAGTAAGCAGAAGAGAAGGAAAGCGCCAGGCCCAGACGGTGTCTCACCAGCCTGTCTGAGAACCTGTGCTGACCAGCTGGCCCCCATCTTCTCGCAGATCTTCAACAGATCATTGGAACAGCGCATAGTTCCATCCTGCTTCAAACGCTCCACCATCATCCCAATCCAGAAGAAACAAAAGATCACCGGACTCAACGACTACAGACCTGTCGCCTTAACATCTGTGGTCATGAAGTCATTTGAAAGACTGGTTCTAGCATATCTGAAAGACATCACCGGACCTCTGCTGGACCCCCTGCAGTTTGCCTACAGAGCAAACCGGTCTGTGGATGATGCAGTCAACATGGGACTGCATTATACCCTACAACATCTGGACAAACCAGGGAATTATGCAAGGATTCTGTTTGTGGACTTCAGTTCTGCCTTTAACACCATCATCCCATCACTGCTCGAGCACAAACTGACCCAGCTCTCTGTTCCTAGCTCTGTCTGTCAGTGGATCACCAGCTTTCTGACAGATAGACAACAGCTAGTCAGAATGGGCAAAATCATGTCTGACAGCCGCACCATCAGTACTGGTGCCCCCCAAGGATGTGTTCTCTCCCCACTGCTCTTCTCCCTGTACACCAACGACTGCACCGCAAAAGACCCCTCCGTCAAGCTCCTGAAGTTTGCGGATGACACTACTGTTATCGGCCTCATCCGGAACGGTGACGAGTCTGCATACAGACAGGAGGTGGAGCGGCTAGCTTTATGGTGCAGTTACAACAGTCTGGAGCTGAACACGCTCAAAACAGTGGAGATGATAGTGGACTTCAGGAGAAACCCCCCTGCACTCCCCCCGCTCACCATCATGAACAGCACTGTGGCTGCAGTGGAGTCATTCAGGTTCCTGGGCACCACCATCTCTCAGGACCTGAAGTGGGACACTCACATAGACTCTATTGTAAAGAAAGCCCAGCAGAGACTGTACTTCCTCCGTCAGCTGAGGAAGTTCAACCTGCCACAGGAGCTGCTCGTGCAGTTCTACTCAGCTGTCATCCAGTCCATCCTCTGCACTTCAATCACCGTCTGGTTCGCCTCAGCAGCCAAATCTGACCTCCGTAGACTCCAGCGAATAGTCCGGACTGCTGAACGAATAACTGGCACTACCCTTCCTACACTTCAAGAACTGTACTCTTCCACAGTGAGTAAAAGGGCTCGCAAAATCACCCTGGACGCCTCACACCCAGCACACTTCCTGTTTGAACTGTTACCGTCTGGCCGGCGCTACAGAACACTGAGCACAAAAACTGCCAGACACAGGAATAGTTTCTTTCCTCAGGCCATCTACCTCATGAACAGTTAATATTTCTCCTATTGTGCAGTAAATGTGCAATACTTTCTCACACGCACTTGTACACAGCACCTAATAATAATATACAATGCAATACTTTTCCTTACGCATTTGTACACAGCACCTTATAACAACATATAATGCAATACTTACTCTTTTGCACGCAGCACCTTATAACCTGTATATTTATAACAAATCTGTACATACATTTCAACATCCAGATCGTTGGACTGCATCTCTGTTTAATGTCTATTGTCTTTTATAATATTTATTCTGTGTTGTCACTATGTCACTTTATGTACACTGGAAGCTTCTGTAGCCAAAGCAAATTCCTTGTGTGTGTGAAGCACACTTGGCAATAAAACTGATTCTGATTCTGATTCTGATTCTGATATCAGCCATTTTTTTAAGGTTGTGCCCCAGTTTTAATGCCAAAGAGGGAATTCCGAAGACTTCATCTTCCTCTCGGAATCCTGAGGTATCCTTAACAGCCTTGATAACGTAATAGAAGTTTGCAGGTATGAAAAGTCTTTAATGCTCTGCAGCTTTCCCACTTTTCTAGCACACAACAACAGCCTTCCAGCCTCACGCATTTTAGCTCTGATGTATTCATGTTTGGTTTTGTCATTACCCATTTTATTGCACAAGTGTTCTCCAAATTTAATTATGCAAGCATCACTTTTAACCGCATATGTAAATTCATCCTGCTTCATGTCACTAATCAGCTTCCATAATTTTTTTTTTTACTCCTTCAGGAAGGGGCTCTGCATAAGAACAGAGTGATTGCACCCTGGTTCTACCAGGTTTTGTGACCTGGCACTTCTTAGCCAGGTTGCACCTCGACATATGTCTTCAAAGTGATTTTCGCCGAAACAGCCCTTGACAATTTAGACAGTGCATGCAGTCTCTAAAGTTTACATGTTTCGCAGTGGATTGTTGACGCTGCACCAACACGCCTTTGCCAGCTTTTATGACACTTGTGTTATGAGCACGATTACCTTTATTTCTCAAAATATCAAGATTAATCCTCCTTTCTTTAGAACTCTTGGGATAAGAAAGAGCTTTAGCTACGTCTACCTCATTTTTATGAACTTGTGTCAAGTGTCTTGCCATTTTGCAAAAAGGTTTGGAACAATAAAGGCAATACTGCTTTTTATTGTACATTCGTTGGCCATATGCAGTCTTCTTCAGCTTCATTACTGAAACCTCACTACTACATGCACTGTCTGAACGGGTCTGGGTGTCATTTTTGTCTGTACTCTCATTTTTGTCTGATGAGGAGGAAGTATAAACAGTTTCATCCACTGGTACATTGGAAGATGAGGAACTGCACAAAGGCTGTGATAGGCTCTTCTCAGAATCTTCTGAAGAGCTCTCAGTCGCAGGCACATAATCGTTATTACTGCTGATAGAGTTGTCTGTGTCACTGATGTTTAATGATTTCTTGGTAAGCTGTAAATAAATAACATAGTTAGTTTAAGACGACAATCAAAGTGGATCTCTCTTATGGAAGGTAAATCCTGCCAATTTTAAATCAATAAAACATTGGAAATTAAAATGAAAACCAGATTAACAATTTCATTATAAAACACTGCTCGCAAAATAATTGCCAAAATTGAAAATTAAATGAAATTATTCAATTTAAATTTTCACTGTGACAACACATCATCCCTGTCAAACTGATAAATAAAATGACGTTGCCGATTTAACATTTAATTTTCACTGCATTTCCGCATCAAGACTGCCAAAATTAAAATGAAAAGCCAAACTGAAAAATGCAAACTCAATTTTTACAAAGCCTGTTATTAATGTTCACGCTATAATAGTGACACAATTCAAATTAAAATGTAAATTTATGTTTTCATTTTCAACGTCAACCTGTATGCAAAGCCTATGCTAATCAGTGGGAGGGGCGTATTCAAGTGACGTCGAGTGTTTTCAGAGCCCGACGGCAAAGGGCGGCTTTGATGGATGGGACAGCGCGAGTTACTCATATGAAGCAGCTGCTGCATTGGTACAGCAAGAGGAACAGAGGACATGGGATAACCAGCCGTCAAACATTTGTCCCCCAGGAGTCGCCGACTTCGGTGGCCAGAGAAACTGTGCAGTGTAAGTATGGTAAGTACGGCCTTGTGATGAATTCGTACTGTATATTCTTTTAGGTCTTGTGACATTGACAACTTGTTTGTACTAAAATATTTAAAGACAGTAAAATTAGCGGGGTAAAGTTGGTTTTAGTTTTGATTTTCTCCAGACATTGGCGCTCGCAATTTTAGGGATCCTCTGCGAATTACATCGACGGAACCAAAACGCAAAATTTAATTAAAATAATTATTCTTTTGATAAAACGAAAATCTGTCCTGTAAAAATAGTTGCCTTGTTACCTGTAGTAAATCAGTCTGGCCATTTACTGGAATTATCTAGAAATACTGTTTATCTTTATTATGTCACTGTGCGTTTCGATGTAATTCACAGAGGATCCCTAAAATTAAAATTAATCCCTAAAATCCCAGAATAAAGACGTTAGGGGCTATTCACATTAGGCATTTTTTTGCACGCACAAGTCTGTTATTTTTTATGCAAAAAACCATTCACACGCGCTCCTGTGTGATTTCCGGTTGTTTGCATGTATGCCGATGAAATACACACCGCTCATGCGCTGTGAAACCGGAGTAACAAGCTGCGTCCCAAATCGCATACTTGTGCACTATTCTACGCCATTTTGAAGTATAAATAGTGTAAGTAGTGCGTTCACACTGAAAACTCTAAAAATAATAAGTGCACTTTAATTACCCGGATGATGCACTCATTCCACCGGTAATATGAAGTGTGTAATGATGGACCCTTCATGCACTCAACGACCGCAGCTTTGCGCACGTAACGGAAGGGGCGGAGCTATCAGGCGCACATGTTGGCTAAATTTATTTATATTGGATTGTGAAAGCAAAACTCTCCCGTGAGAGTGATTATAGCACCTCCCGACGGCGAATGCAGTTATTCTCATGATCTGTATTTTTTGGTATGTTGTTCATTTATTTCACTAAATTGGCAACCGTCAAACGTCATCGGGGAAACGGTTTGAACTTCCGCTTAGTAAAAAAGCCATTAGTGTTCCATTTGGGACAACACTACATACATATACTATGCTGTTGAGTGTGTAAGTGCATAAGTACATAGTGCATAAGTGCATAGTGTTTCATTTGGGACGCAGCTAATGTCTTATGTAGAGGTGTCGGCACACAGCAAGTTTTGAAAGTTGACAAAACTAAAGCTTATGTAATATGATAATGTTACTTTCACTAAGCATGGCTATAAAGCAGAAAGAAGGGATAAAGAGTCTTACTTCATAACATTTCTCAGCCATGAGTCGGGTCTAAGACAACTGATAATTCTATTGTGTTTAAACAGGGTTTCTGCGGGGTCTTAAAGTGTCTTAAATTCCAAAATCAATATTTTAGGCCTTAAAAAGTCCTAAATTTACCTTAAATCTTGTTTAAACAAGTCTTAATGTTCCTTTGTTCATGTTTTGCTACCCAATCTGGCTAAAACCCATACAATCACCAACAATCATCTCAATAAAACTTTAAACTTTTTATTTAAAAAGGTTTTTTAACTCTGTTTATCATAATGGTTTAATTATTTTCCTCACAATAACATTTGTGTAAACGTGCTCCATGTATTTACTGCTGAGGACATCGACCTGGACAGATTGTTGTGCATAGATTTAGTTTATTATAGTTTATTAAACTTTTAAAACATTTGTTCATTTTTTTTTTTTTTAAAGAAAGTTTATGTTGGAAAAAAAGTGTATAGATAAGAGTAGAGCTTGCTTGTTTTTACACAATATTTCAAATCTTTTGCTAAGAAATATCAAAAATATTTAATTTTTTATTATTCATTTATTATTGTATTATTAAATGTATTAAATTGTAATATTTTTTGATAGGACAAATAAAAATCTTTTTTATCTGGGCCGTTTGAAAAATACCTTAGCCTATAGGCATTTGAGTCTAAAATTTCATACATAATGGTCTTAAAAATGTCTTAAAAAGTCTTACATTTAACTTTGTGAAACCTGCAGAAACCCTGGTTTAAAGTGTGTCAAAAACGTGGATGCAATTAAATATGCTGAATGAAATGACACTAAAGTAATTAATTATTATAAAACATTGTACAGTATTCTAAACTATATGATGTAGTTGTGGGACGACGTGAGACAAAACAAACAAATTCTAGTGGAACAATAATGTTTAGCATTGCACTGACTACAACTGGCCAACAAACTAGTCTAAAAATGACTTTTGCTGCTTCAGAAATGGACTGTGTCCACTCAGACAGTACCGGCTCATCAGTTTTCTCTAACCCGGGCTCTTAATGTTGGTCAGGTACGGGGCCAGTTCATACCCAGGTTTAATCTGGTGGAAGCACACCAACTTTTTTATTTGTCGAACTTTAATTTGCCAATTTAGTTTATATTCCTCCTGGGTAATCTTCTCTATTTCTTTAGATGTTGTGGCTGGGTTTGTGAATTAAGTTGGTGTTTTTCCACCAGTGCATGGGGTCATTTGCCGGATGTGCATTGCTATATCTGAGCGCTTGTTGATGGTAGCTCTCTGGGCTGGAGTCTGACAGATGGAGCCAGAACTTCCCTGCTCTCTTCTGGATTTCTGAGAGCAGAGGGAACCTGCCTAGTTCTGCTCTGCAACCAAGACTAGGTGTGCTTCTGTGAACTCTGAGGATGTTTTTGCAAAGTTCCAGATGGAAGATTTCAACTGGGCTTTTTCCCCAAGATTCATAATTTAATTAAAATGTGGGTCCCCAGAGTTCACAGCCATACAGCAGGAAAGGTTTCACAATGGTGTCAAATATTTTCAGCCACAGTTTAATGGGTGGGTTAAATTTAAAAAGTGTTTTTTTAATACAATAAAAAGCCCTGCGTGCCTTAGCAGTCAAGTGTTTTAGAGCTTGACTGAAGTGTCCAGAAGCTGAGATTGTCAGACCCAAATAACTATAAGAGGTGACGTGGTCAAGAGTTGTTCCACTGATTTTAAAAGTGTGTCTTTTTTTGTCAGCCAGACAAGGTTTTTTACTGAAGATCATGATCTTTGATTTCTGCATGTTAATGGGCAATGCCCAGCCTGTGCTGAACTACTCCAGGATGGAGAGGCTGTGGTGAAGACCCTCTTCATGAGGAGACAGCAGATCATCCGCATTTAGGAGACACAAGGACTTAGCAAGATGGGCTACATCTACAAACCAGACACACAAAGCAGTGAACGAACTTCTTCATGTGCTCAGATGTCATGGTCACAGACTACCCAAAGACGCTAAAAGTCTTCTTGAAACGCCACAAGGAGTTCCAGTTCAAAATTACGGACGCATAGAGCTGCCACCCAGATAAAAAAAATCTGAGCTTTATCACGTTTGTACAATATACTTTTCACGTTCTTACAATATAATATCACGTTTGTACAATATACTTTTCACATTTGTACAATATAATATCATGTTCGTACAATATAATTATCACGTTATTACGTGAAAAATTTATTGTCAGGTGCAAAGACGAAGAGTCTGTCTGCCGGAAAAACTGGCAGTTTAAGCTATGAGTTGCTTGCAACATGGCCACAAACGTGGATAGCCCACTATTGAGATTTCTACAGAATCGTGGTGTACCCGAAGAATGTCTCCAACGGATGCAACAAGAACACGCAAGGGCTGTCGATGCTGGAAAATGAGTCAAATAGCACAGTGAAAGTACAAGGGCCCGGGCGAGTTTGAACCCACTACCTCCCGGGTGATATAGTCAGGCGCGCTAACCGGTCAGCCAAAGGAATATCCCTGTGGCCAAGTAGCCAGGGCGCCTGAACAATCGAAGGTGACAGTGACGGGATGTCCATTCTAGTCACATTTCTCCCCCCCTTTTTTACACGCACGTCTTCGTGCGCCGCCTAGGGTGCTTCCGTACTCTTCGTCTTTGCACCTGACAATAAAGTTTTCACGTAATAACGTGATAAATAAATTATATTGTACGAACATGATGTTATATTGTACGAATGTGAAAAGTATATTGTACAAACGTGATAAAGCTCCGATTTTTTTTTTTTTATCTGGGTCGCAGCTCTACACTTCCGTACAAAATAAATGTAAAGGACAGTACATTTATTATGGTATTGAGCGTTACACACTTGAACACTACTCAAATGAGACACAGCCAAAGCAAGTGGAACTTAGTTTTAACGTGGCTGGAGTGCCATTGTTTAATTCAAGTAAAATGTGTTTCTGGCACATTCTTGGTCAAATCCCAAACAGTCAGCTATTTATTGTTGCAATGTTTTATGGGTCCAGTAAACCTGACTCTGTTGAGGAATTTCTGCAAGATTTTTTGGAGGAATTGCAGCAAATACTCAAAAATGGCATTTCTTCTCAGGATTTGCTTCATAATAATTTGCACGGATGTGAGCGGTGCATTGCACAAATGATGGAGGGGAGGGCAGTGTATTTGACAAAGGGTCCTTGAGAAAAAAGAGAAGATGAGGTGTTCAATCTTGTGAGAGCTGGTAATTTTTGTGTCAAACAGTTTCCTCTTGACTACATGCACCTAGTTTGCCTTGGAGCTACGAAAATACTTCTCGCGTACTTGTGGCGTGGGCCACAGATATGTCGACTAAGTAAGGCTCAGAGAGAGAAATTAGAAATTAACATCAGTCATTTGAAGGGTGTCTTGCCCGCTGAGTTTTCAAGGCAGCCAAGAGGCATGGTGGACTTCGACAGGTGGAAAGCTACTGAGCTACGTCAGTTCATGCTTTACACAGGACCGATCATCCTAAAGGAAGTACTTCATGAAGACCAGTACCATCACTTTCTTTGTCTAAGTATTGGCATGAACATTCTTTTGGAAGACACAGATGGGAAGAGAGAATGTTATCTAGGATATGCACATGACATTTTGGAGCACTTTGTAGATACATCAGTGGATTTCTATGGACCCAACATCCAACATCCATTCCATCAAACACTTGGGCGATGATGCAGCTAACTTTCGTTGCTCTTTGAACCACATATCCTGTTTTCCATTTGAAAACCACCTGCGGGTTATCAAAAAACTTGTGAGAAGTGGAAAACAACCACCGGTGCAAGTTACAAAAAGACTTGCAGAAAGAGAGTCTACTGAAATGCATGCAAGACAATTAAAAAGAAAAACAAAGATCACATCAAAGATGCCAGACAACGGTGTGCTCCTCATGGATAATGCGGTGGGATTTATCAGAGAGAAAAGAAGTGATGGAACACTATGGATGGATATGCTCCGAGAAACTGACTGTGATAGTGTGTTTGAGAAGCCATGCAACTCGAAGCTGTTCAACATTATGTTTGACAGCCGTGAGTTGACAATGGCAAGGAGTATAATTCTAGGAAACAGAGGGAGTGTCTACAGAAAAGCAGTGTGTCTCCTTTACAAACAGGGATTTGCAATATTCTCTCAGCTACACCAACCACAATAGGTACATTTGTAAACAAATATTATTAAGTGTGAGTTTTGGGAAAACAATTTCTACAGTAATTTGTGACAACATTAAATACACCGGGTACTTTTAAACTTGCTATGCTTGCTTTGACTTGGGTGTTATTCATAGCAACAACTAAAACCACACAGCAACTAACATACTTGCATGTGTAATTAATAGCATGCGTGATGCAAAGAGATAACCAATTGGGTTTATGCTTGATTTTATGTAGAAAAAAAAGTCTTTGTTAAACTCTATGGCGTGTTTTTTTTGTAGATGATGGACAGACAGGGAGAGATGAAAAGAAAACGAAAGAAAAAAGTCTACCGTGACTTTGTTAGTGGTATGTGGTGATTTTGTGCTTTAAAGTCACTTATAATGGGATTTATTATTGCAGTCATTCATGTGTGACATCTAAAATTCAAATTATCACTAATTTAAATTTTGTATTATATTTAGACTTTGACCATGACAATGATGTGACCGATATCGAATCCACACAACTGAGCCAGAGTGTTTTGACACCCAAGAACAGTAAGTTCCCTGCTGTTGTTATTCCTAGTAATTCATCTGTATTTTTCCACTTTTCAGTGTATTCGTTTGTTACTGTTATATACTGTTAAATGTGTTTAATTAGCTCAATTAGTTTTTTTTACAAAGAAAAAGTACCATGCACTCAATTTAGACCCAAACCATGTGCAACACCAAATGTGTCTTTCCCGGATCCTCAGAATAAATTTAAAGACATACAGGCCAAGAGAGGTAATCTGCTCGGTTTCTAAGTATACTGCCTGTCTGTTTCTGCTTTTTGTGGCAATTTAAAAGGTTAAAATTTTACTCTATGTACAGTTGAGGTTCAAGAAAGTCAACTTGGAGGCTTTTCACCAATCAGCTCAGCAATAGATGGTAGGTAGTTAACTGGCATGACGTGTGTAGATGAGGAACAAGCGGTGCACAAATTTGTTCATGTTTTAAAATTTCATATGTCCTTTGTGATGTCCAGTTCGCTGCCCAAAACACTTAGATGCGACATGCCCAACACCTGAACTATTTAATACACAGTTAAACTGTGAGTTTTGCACATTTAGATCATTACAAAAAAACTAATCATGCTGTTATAAATGAATGTTACTGATGTCTAATCGGTTCTCTGTACTTTTTTCAGTGGATATTCATATAACACCTACACGGCTACCAGCATCCATACCCATACCTTCACCACAGCAAAGTAGGTGACATCGAATATAATTTTCAAATTTCAATAAAAGTACAACACAACTTCTTGAATGTTTAAAACAGCTGCAACCCAACCGAGTTTTCAGGAGGACAGAACAGGTAAGTAACTGAAAATGAACTTGAAAATGTTACATTATTCATCAATAGGATATGGAAATGTTTTATGGCATATTTAAACACTTAAACTAATGCAATAGCCGAACATGTCGTATCTTAAGTTTAATTTTAATTAATGTTGTAATCTCGTCATGCTTTTGTTACTTGATTTCATAATAAAGAATGGCCGGTGTAATGTACTGCTTCAAAAAATAATGATATCTACTATTTATGTATATATTTTGATAGGACAAACTACTTTAAGCCCGTTCACTATACAAATGAGACAAACGCAAACAACCACATCGCATGCGCTACTGACAGGTACCCCCAGAGGTATGCCCCCTCCTCTTTTTCAATTCAATTCATCTACTATATGGAAATTTACAGAATATCTTTAGAAACTCTATAAATTTACAGTATAACATTTACAATACTTTTTTCACAGTGAAGTTACAGCAACAGACCTTCAGAGGTGAACACCAACAACCCAGAACCCCAGATTTGTCACAAAGCCATCGACATGCATTAAGACAGTAGGTGCCATGTTAAAGAGATGAACAATAGTTGTGTTATTTACAGAAATTGTTTGTCATAGTCAAAGTGACGCTTCTATTATGTTAGAATATTATTATTATTATTATTATTATGTTGTACAAATTACGACACACACACTTTAAGAGCTATTTAAATAAATTGGCATTTTACACTTCAACGTGCAAAAATAAAACTGGTGATAAAAGGCTTGATGAACGTAGACCCAAAAGCAACCGAGCTACAGTATATTCTTGGAGTGCAAAATTGTGCAAAATACATTCACTGGTTGTAAAACAATTTCTTGGTTCTAAACTGTGTAGTGTTTAGCCCATGTTGTTAGTTTCTAATTAACAATTGGAGCTTAATTAATAATAATCAATTAATAATAAATCTGGTGGAGTTTAGCTTATTTGGTAAGAATGTTATAAAGTTCATTCATTCATTTATTTTCTTTTCAGCTTAGTCCCTTTATTAATCCGGGGTCGCCACAGCAGAATGAACCGCCAACTTATCCAGCATTTGTTTTACGCAGCGGATGCCCTTCCAGCCACAACCCATCTCTGGGAAACACATCCATACATTCTCATTCACACACATACACCACGGACAATTTAGCTTACCCAATTCACCTGTATGTCTTTGGACTGTGGGGGAAACCGGAGCACCCAGAGGAAACCCACGCAACCACGGGGAGAACATGCAAACACACAGAAATGCCAACTGACCCAGCCGGGGATCAAACCAGCGACCTTCTTGCTGTGAGGCGAACGTGCTACCCACTAGGCCACCTTGGCACCTCTGTTATAAAGTTGTGAAATTAAAAAATAAAATAAATGATTGATTTAGACTGATAACATTTCGTGTTTTTTGCAGGTGAGCTAACACGCATAACCGAATCAGAGAGGAGGCTACATGGCTCATCATGTAGATTATTGTGTGACAAACAGGCCCAACCTGACCACATCCGTGCGAGACCATCCGCGTTGCCGTGGGAGGTTCCTGGGCGATGTTGGACCTGGAAATGAAAGTCCTGGAGCACGAGAAACCACCTGGTGACACGGGCGTTGGTGTCCTTGGACCGGGACATCCACTGTAAAGGAGCGTGGTCGGTCACCAGTGTGAAGCTCCTGCCGAGTAGGTAATACCGCAGCTCCAGGACTGCCCACTTGATGGCCAGGGCTTCTTTCTTCATTGCTGCGTACCTAGTCTTCGCGGATGTGAGCTTCCAACTGATATATGTGACTGGGTGCTCCTCTCCGTTCCGGACCTGTGACAGGACTGCACCCAGCCCTGTGTTGGAAGCGTCCGTGTGGAGTAGGAAGGGGCAGCCGAAATCTGGGGCGTGGAGAACCGGCGGTGACGTTAACGCCGTTTTCAGGGTCTGGAAAGCTTCCTCCGCTGCTGCAGACCACTGGATCTTCTCCGGCTGCCCCTTCTTTGTCAGGTCGGACAGGGGACAGGCTATCGAGGAGAAGTTGGGAATAAAACAGCGGTAGTACTCAGCCAACCCCAGGAATGCACGTACCTGGGTTTTATTCTTCGGCCGTTCCGCCCGCTGGACCGCTTCAATCTTGTTGGGCTGTGGCTTAATTAACCCCCGTCCTACTTGGAAACCCAGGTACCGTGCTTCCGCTAGACCGAGGTGACACTTATTGGGGTTGGCGGTTAGCCCATCCCGACGGAGCTCCATCAGCACCCTCCGCAACCGGTCCAGGTGGTCCTCCCAACGCTCAGAGTGGATGATTACGTCGTCGAGGTAATCGGCGGCGTAATCTTGGTGGGGCCGGAGCAAGATATCCATGAGCCGCTGGAACGTGGCGGGTGCCCCATGCAACCCGAAGGGAAGGACCCGATAATGCCAGTGGCCAGATGGTGTGCTGAAAACGTTTTTTCTTTGTCTTCTTCCTTTAGCGGTATCTGCCAATAACCTTTCGTTAAATCTAGTGTGGATATGAACCTGGCCCCACCGAGACGGTCTTGCAACTCATCCACTCTGGGCATTGGGTATCCGTCGAAACTGGAGATGTCGTTCAGCTTGCAGAAGTCGTTGCAGAAGCGGAGGGTGCCATCCTTCTTCGGTACCATCACTATAGGGCTGGACCAGGGACTCCGAGATGGTTCGATTATTCCCAACTTCTTCATCCGGGCTATTTCCTACTTAATAGCCTGTCGGCGGGCCTCTGGTACCTGGTAGGGTTGATGCCGAACTATTTGGCCAGGGGGAGTCCGGATGGAATGATGGGTTAGTATTGCCCGCCCGGGTCGATCGCTGAACACATCCTGGAACTGACTGACCAGGGATTCCAGCTCGGTCGAGGTCGAGGATGATTACGTCGTCGAGGTAAGCGGCGGCGTAATCTTGGTGGGGCCGGAGCAAGATATCCATGAGCCACTGGAACGTGGCGCTAGAATCCCACCGCTGCCAGGCAGTCCTTTTAGGATGCTTGAGAGTGACTCCTCTGCCTGAGTAAAAAGACGTGCAAAGTCATACTGTATGCTGCATCCGGTCACATCCAAACTTGGGCTCCTTGGCCAAAGTTGAAGGGCCTCACTAGGAAGCTCGGCGTCCTTGCTGCTCTTCTGCTGTTGTAAAATTGGGCAGAAAAGGGTCGCCGACAACTCACTTAATGGGGTAGCGTGGCCGAGGGGTCTAAGGCGCTGGATTTAGGCTCCAGTCTTGTCGGGGGTGTGGGTTTGAATCCCACCACTGCCAGATGTGGTTTTAACGAGGCAGCCAGACAGCTTGAGTTTGTGTGCGTGTTCTCCGTGAAAGCTGGAAATGTGAGAGTGCACTTAAACTGGCAGCGAGTCAGTCTAATGTGTTCTTTGAAACTCACGGCATACTTGTTACTGTTACGGCAACACATACCCAAGCTCACATTTGCTTAGGAGCAAGTGTCTTTCACACGAACAGGATTAGATTGCAGCGTTTTAGCAAAGTCTGTACTGGAGGTCTCTCTCGGCCACTGCTCCTTTAGCAAGAGCACCCTGTTGAAACAGGAACAGTAATGACTTACAATAAGTGTCGTCTTACTTTATAACCGAATTTGAATATAGTAACAACGACACTGTGGGGTCTGCAGTGATGGAATCAACCACTTTCTCTCCTTTGTGAAATAACAGTTACCTTGTAAAACGGTTTTTAAATGCATCGCAGCTGGCTGCCATTTGGAGTAGACGTCCAACGCCTTGAGGT
>CAIGQQ010025889.1:0-12822 GCA_903798035.1 Danio albolineatus | reverse complement strand
ATGTGTGTGTGTGTGTGTGTGTGTGTGTGTGTCAATAAAACAGTACTACAACTGACAAATGGCTGTATCATATTGTTTGTAGTTAGAAAACAACAAAAATAAAATAAAATAAAAGTAAAAAATAAAATAAAATAAAATAAAATGAGTGTGAACTAGAATACAGTTCAAAAGCAAGACTTGGGTGTAAAAATTTACTGTCAGTATAAGGGAATGTGCTAGAATTTCAGCACACTAGCACAATAATCTGAGTAACCTCTTGTAGTGAGTGATAATTAGGATTTACAAACTCCTCTGTCATACTAGTCATACTAGATTTGTACATGAGAACAGAATTTTCATATTAGCATGAACTGTCCCTTTAAAGTTTAAACCGTGCAAATTCTAACAATTAAATCTCACAGGCTGCCAACCCACCTACTGTCTCTCTCCATGTGTGTGTGAGGTTACAAAGATGCACTGCGGTGAAATAAGAAACTGTTTTGTCTGTAAATATGGAAACTGGTTGGAATAAATTAGCCCAGTTCAGTGCTGGCATTCTGTGAGTAAACAACAATGGCACAAGGTGTACTGTAAACACTGAGTCTAGTATCATGCTGGTAACGCACAGACAAACACACATGCTGGATGTGAGAGAGGAGAAGTGTCAAGGTCAAACTGCTAGGGAAAGTCAGCACAGGATCACAGTGACAGCTCTTCAGAGAGAGTAGGGAGATGATCTACCCAAGATTTTAAGGTGGTAAACGGGAGAAGAGTCATTATTATTTCAAGAGTTCACACTTAGCTGATGACTGATTATAAAGCTAGTTTGGCTGTCCCGGGAGAGAGCCCTGAGCTCATAAGATCCTCGAGCCCGGAGCTCCCTCCTGTTGCAAGGCGAGAGGGTAGTTTGAGCTCAGGTCGATCTCGAGAACTCCCGTCATGGTGGCTGAAGAGCGGATAGTAGTTGCTATTTAAAGAGATAAGTACTTGGTAGGAGCATGTCTATGGTGTTGATTTGTATTAGTCAATGTACTTAGGTTGCATGTTTTTCGACGGTGGGATTTCTTTACAATTTACACCTATAAAAATAAACCAAAAAATACTATAGGAACGGTATTGACCTTATCTCCGCGTATGAGCAGGCGCAGCCATTTGAGTCTTTTTGTCTCGAGACTTCCAGTTTCATTTACTTCCATTCATTTTTAAACATTAAAAACAGCTTATTTTGCTGCTTAATGTTGCAAACTGATGTTTGACTTTGTCTGTGTAGTCACGCAAACACTTGTTTGTAGAGCGAGTAGTTTGACTGTTTTCTGCCGTTTATTATTCCTAGTCATTTCTCCCATAGGTGACTGAATCGGACCTTGAAAACAGTTATCGTCCCATGCCTAACTTATAGTAGCTCAGGAATTGTCTGTGCATTGTAAATTGGATAATGCAGGTACAGCCTCTAGCAATCATAAGCACGTGATCCTCTCGAAATTAGTTTATAAATAAACTTCACTTAACAAATCATTTCATTAATTGTGAATGAGTATTTCATATTTGCAGTTTCACTACTGTAACACTATTGTAACCACTGCAAATTCATCAGATGAGCACAACAACAGCGTGCAACTGTAGGGTCCAAAACAAGACAGTGAAAACTAGGACAGCAGTCATATCAGCTGAAGAGAATCTTCTTCACTCCTCCTGTTCTCACTCCCAATTGTGGCCAGGATCAAATTTAAAATTTTGAAGCTGACTTTCAGGATTACCACTGGATTTACCACTACAAACTCCCTCTCACCAGCTCAAGTTACTTATTGAGCAATAAGGGGAAAATTTACTTTTCTACTAAGCCACCCAGCATTGTTAATCCAAGGCTATTTTACACACACACACATCGCTACTGGTGGTTTAATTTATTTTAATGTGGCATAATGTAAGGCATATATAATAAATTATTATTATTATACTGCTATTCCAAAAACCCAACCCTCACAAGAAACCAGTGGCAAGTTTTATATTTCAGACCTCATTAAGCATGTTTAAGTGTTTTGAACTACAAGGGCATGGAACACAAGGAATGCCCTTGTAAATCACCTCAATGTTGTAATTCCTAGGCCATATCCATGTCATTATATGCATTTCTGACCTTGTAAACCACCAAGTAAACACAAACAAACTCTGGCTTTGTTCTCTTGAGTGGTTTTCTATTTGCCTAATGAACTGTATTGTGTACTTCAAAGATTGTTTGTTCTTTGTTGAATTGTTTTGTGTCTTTTTTTGTAAGTCGCTTTGGAAAACGCAATCTGCTAAATGCTTAAATGCGTCATGAAATATTACTGAGGGAATAGAGAAGTGGGAGGACAATTCCAGCCAGACTTTTACCTCAATTGGTAAAAACGAACTTGAAAATTATCTTTGTGTGTTTTACTTTCATTAGTTTGACTTGACAAATGGCTTTAATATTTTTCATCTGTTTTAGTGTCCAGCTTATTTGTGATCTTGGACCGCAAAATAAGTGTTGTGTCAATTTTTGTAAATTGAGATTTATACATCATCTGAAAGCTGGCGGTTTGTTAAGATGTGACAATATTTGTCAGATGTACAACAATTTGAAAATCAGAAATTGGAGAATTCATCAGACATTAAAAAAAAATCTAAATACTGAAAAATAAAAGAAAAGGAAGCTGTGCAATTTACTAATCAATAGTATTAATTTCAGTAGGCCAGGAAATGTAATATCTTTATGGAACATGTCGTTTACTCAATATCCTAATGATTTTAGGATAAAAGAAAAATCTATCATTCTGAAGTATATAATGCATGTTAAAGATATAACCGTGCAGTATAAGGTTTTGTGGTCCAAGATCACATTTTTCAAATGAAGGTAGCTATTTGTTTGAAACTGGAAGACTTGTGCATGAAAGTAATGCATTACACACCAGCTCTGAAACTTAAACATAAAGTGGAAATAATAATTATATTATTTCTGCTTCCCTGTGCACTCACAATGGTGTCCGGGTGGGAGCGGTAAGGGATGCTGAGCCACCATCTGGATGAGCAGCCAGACCTGCACTTCAGAGAAAACACACATTTTTGCACAGATTACATAAAACTCCCTATGAAGTGAACACTGCAAGCATGCTCCATTGCTTTGTTGCTAACGATCCTTTCTCTGAAATATGAAGCAGTTAAATGCTTGTGTTCACATGGACCAGGATATTGATAGAATCATTTACCTAACTCCATCTCAGAATTCAGGCTGTTTTGAATGAGTCGGACCCGTTTTAACAAGGTTTACCCCTTTCAAAATCAAAACATCATTAGTAAATTGTTTGGTTAGTTTCTGAATGAAAGCAACATTTCTGAACGCTCTTATATTCATGCCTTTAGAATAAAACAGTTTTGAGTCTTGCCTCCACTGCTCTCAAACATTTACACAGCGCAAACATCTTTTAGAGTGCTTTTCCCATTTGTCATTCTGTATGAGACTCTGGTGTATGTGGGTAAATATTTATAAAGCTTTTGCCAGCTTGTTATCTTCAGCATCAAAAAAACAAAACAAACAACAACTGCCGAATGGATGTTTTTAATGATTTTGACCTTCAGAATTCATCCATCTTCTTGCTCTTTGTAGCCAATGTATGTCATATGCTCTGCCTCCAGCACACTGTAGAGGGAGCTCTTATACAGCAAAGCTGTGCTATGTTTGTTTACTATTCATGGTCTATTTTGGTTTAAATGGATGTACTGTCTCAAATAAAAATGGATGTACTTATTCAAATACAAATACTAAAATAGACTGTTTTCAATGAATTTTAGTATTTAATATTTTATTTTAATAAGCTGCAGTTGCAAAATTTAAGTAAATTGAATTGCTTGTAAAATTTTGGCAAAAATTTCCTGTCTATTTCCACAGCCATATCACACTGTTGCACAAAACCAGTTACTCACCGAAGCTAAGCAGAGCTGAACTGGGTCAGTACCTGGGATAGGAGACCACAAGGGAAATCTAGGTTGCTGGTGACTCTATACCAGAGATGGCCAAACTAGGGAAAGAGGGGAATTTATTGAGAAGTGTTAGACAAAGCCTTTAACAGAGATTCTCATTTCTATTCCCTCAATCTCCGTCTCCGTCTGCGTCAGATAAACAGCACAGTGACAGACATGAAGCAAGCAGATCTCAAGTAACGTTTGTGAGAAATACTACAGTAAGAACCATCCCAATAATTATTTGTTGTAGAGTTAAAACCTTTCTGCAATGATGAGTCACACACAATGTCGTTACAAAGTTCACATACACAAGTGTAACTTTGCATTGTTTTTGCACTGCAAATGTGACAGGAGACAGGTTAATATTTAATTTTTGTCCACTTATCCTCAGTTATAACAATTCCTCCTCCTTTCTCCCATTTACTTCTAATGTAGGTAATTGAGTGTGTTTGAAGATTTAGGAAACATTTATATATACCTGACATCATTTTACTTGGAAAATGGGGCTGAGACAAGGATCGGTTTAATGGAATGGTTTAGAAAAGCATATAAATCAGATTTTCAATCATCTTATTAACAAAATGTCTCATTTCTAATTATCTAAAAAAAATCTTCAAATTTTATAATTTTGTGTACTACCAAAAAAAATGTGTGACTACCAACGCCACGGTGGCGTAGTGAGTAGCACGTTCGCCTCACAGCAAGAAGGTCGCTGGTTCAAGCCTCGGCTGGGTCAGTTGGCATTTCTGTGTGGAGTTTGCATGTTCTCCCCGTGGTTGCGTCGGTTTCCTCCGGGTGCTCCGGTTTCACCCACAATCCAAAGACATGCGGTACAGGTGAATTGGGTAGGCTAAATTGTCCATATGTATGTGTGTGAATGAGAATGTATGGATGTTTCCCAGAGATGGGTTGTGGCTGGAAGGGCATCCGCTGCATAAAACAAATGCTGGATAAGTTGGCGGTTCATTCCGCTAAGCCAACAAGAAAATGAATGAATGAATGAATGAAAATGTTATGTACATTTTTAAAATGTATATGCACTTGACCCTCAAGTGGTTTTAAACCTGCATTAGTTTCATTTTTCTGTTGAACACAAAATATATTCTGAAGAAGGCAGAAAACCTGCAACCAGTCTTCCAACGTAGGAAAAACAATTTTTATGGAAGTCAATGGTTACATTTTTCCAGCTTTCATTAAAATATCTTCTTTTGTGTTCAACAAGAACACAAGAAAGAAAGTGAAACATGTTTGAACCAAGTAAAGGGTGAGTTAATTATTATAGAATCATCAGTTTTGAGTGAACTATCCGTTTAATGCAATATCCTAGAAAGCACAAAATATGTGGACAGAAACACATCTACTGTTCCTCTAGTCACATTATCCGTGAGTGGGTCTTTCTCTAAGTGCTTGCGTTGTCGGTAAGTGGTGAGTCGCATTAGACAGAAATGCACAGAAACCATTAGAGTAAATAACATTTGGAGCATCACGGTCCGACAACATGCGTGCACATGTGTGTGTGTGGATCACTTTAACCCTCTGAAGGGACTGATGGAAAAGGGCGTGGCAGGAGAGAAAGACAAAAACAAGGAGTGAACAACGAGGATGGAGAGAAAACAAAAAGCTAAGTAATATCTAGTCAGCAGAGGACAAACAAAAGGGTCACAAAGGCAGAAAAAAAAGAGGGAAGACAAGAGGACGTGTGCCAGGAAAAAAAGAAAGAGAAGAGCAAATGATGTCATCATCAGTGCTGGGCTGTGCTCTCTCTCCTCCCCTCAACTTTACGTCATTCTACACACACACACACACACGCACTTAGGAGAGGCAGACAGGAAGACGGAGCAACAACACACACCCACACTCAGCATCTTTTCAGAGCAGCTTAGCATCAGCATCCAAGACTGTCCACCTCTGTCAGGTAGGCTGATCTCTCCTGCTCATTCACTCGATAACAACACACACCCATGCGGAAGTGTTTTCTTTGTGCTATGTCTACAAGGTCAAATAGAGTTTTAAATTATGCACGGGGTATATACTTAACGTTTGTTTGTTGAGGTCAATAGGACATGTGAAATATGCAGAACAGACAGAATGAAAATGAAAGAATAGAACATAAAGCAGCTGCTTATTACATTTATGCGATAAAGGAATAGAAGCATGTTCCATAAGAGCTGTATGAAATGTAAGGAATCTTTCTTTTCATTTGCTATTCTTTTATTTCATCGTGCCCAGAAGTTAAGATGAAGATGCTTATTTTAATTTGACAGATTTAAAATCCCCAATATCAGAGAAAGAAAGAGATGTGCTTAAAAAAACAGTTTAATTAGAATTAAAACCTCGGAGAGCAAAATACAACCGTAACGAATCATCTAATCACCATACATCACCAATGAAATAATACTCTTCTTCACATGGCTTATATAAATCTTCAGTTGTAATGGTTCAGTTAAATTCCCTGTGAGTTGATCAAATGTACTCCATTATGATTCTGGATTGAATCAAAGCAGTACAAAAAAATCCAAAATATCTAGATTCTTTCTCTTTGATAGCCACTCTACAAGTTTTTGAGAGAGAGAGAGATATCTTTAACTACTATTATTTACTGTGTTTACTATGTTTTTTAAATTATATATGTGAAGTATGTTCTTCTTTAAATGTAAACTTTTTGAATGCTTTGTTAATACATTTGTAACATTTGTCATGCCAATAAATCAATTATTGAATATATATATATATATATATATATATATATATATATATATATATAGAGAGAGAGAGAGAGAGAGAGAGAGAGAGAGAGAGAGAGAGAGAGAGAGAGAGAGAGAGAGAGAGAGAGAGAGAGAGAGAGAGAGAGAGAGAGAGAGAGAAAAAGAGAGAGAGATTTTTATTTTTCACTATACTTTATTAAATCAACTAACAAGACTAAAAAAATCCCCAAAAAAAACATACATATTACAACAAGTTGAAATTTGAACTGTCCTCCACCACAGTACACAAAACATTGTTAAAACACCACTGCAATATAAACATATCCAAATCATTCATATCCTTATAATATTTGAATTCAACCAAAATCCTTGACTTAACAAGATTTTTAAAAGACAAAATAACATCTTGACCATGTAAATTGTTTATCTTACTTTTTCTTGACATATAGATAGCCATTTTTGCCTCTCCCACCACAAAATGTATTTATTGTCATTTGAATCTTTGACTACGATTGTAGCCAGCCCCAAAATGAAAGCATTAAGTGTAAAAGATTCTCCAAAGCCTAAAAATAAGTGCGAGAGAGAGAGAGAGAGAGAGAGAGAGAGAGAGAGAGAGAGCTAATTTAGTAAAGTGGAGCTCATTTCAGCTTTTAGTGTAAGTAATGTACATCTCTCTCTTTCTCTCTCTCTCTGGCAATTAGCATGATATTTATGAGAAAGAAAGATGTATTGGACAGCAGTAATCCTGGGTGTATCTTTACAGCACCACAGCAGCTTCGATGTCTGCACATATCAGCAGACACAAAGACATTATTACGAGAGGTCATGCTCTATAGATGTCTTAACACAGCTGTAAAGTCTTCAGTAAAACTGTAACTGTGTTTTTTAAATTATATTAAAACTGCATTAAGTGTAATCTTTGTACTAGAAAATATGGTCACTGGCAACAGATTTATGACATTCAAGAAAAAAAGGGTTTGCTATGATAATGATGATAAGGTGTTTCGGGTGTTTTTCATTCATTCATTTTCTTTTCGGCCTAGTTCTTTTATTAATCAGGGGTCACCATAGTGGAATGAACCACCAACTTATCCAGCTTGCTTTACGCAGTGGATGCATTTTCAGCTGCAACCCATCACTGGGAATCAGGTGTTTTTGCAAATCTTAAAAATAAAAAACCTTTCAGCACAGCTGCTGTGTTTACATACATACTGTTTGTAAACACAGCAGCTGTGCTGAAAGGTTTTTGTAATTGTTAAAAGGTACCTTGTGGCCCTCTAGTGGTCAATAAATACAATTGCCTGACATTTGCTGGGGGAAAAAACATTGTTTTGGTTGTTTTGGAAATGTAAAATGGTGAAACTATGAAACCAATTATTTTATTTTATTTTATTTTATTTAAATTTTATATAATGATGTTACAAGATTTTACAGATTGACAGCTATAAACTGTAATGGATCAAACGCACTCGAAACAAATTCACAACCAGTTTAGATGGAAATGGTCAGAAGTTTAAGATTTACACAGCTAAAGACATCATAAATTTGGTAATCAACAAGGTTTACAATTGAAACAGCATAACCTGGAAAATAAATCCTACACATTTCATCATTGTGAGCTTCATTGGATTGTTATAATGCAGTACTGGCAGGCCTAATCAAATGACTCTTCACAGTAGCTATACATTATATAATAATTTGCTAATGCTAGTTATGTTGATCTTTATCAGTACAACAAAGTACAATCAATCTGTGGGTCTGTTTAAATGTTTTTGAGTATCTAACAAACCTGTATTGATTAGGGTTTTATTACAAAGGCTGTTGCATTCCCTTATAACTAGACTGTGGTCCAATAGATGTTTCCCATCTTATTTCTATTTGCATGGTCAATAGCTAACTAACTTTAGGCATGCATGCATTCTCTCGGTTTACAGATATAACAAAGATATACATATTTTTTAGGTGTACAAAAGTGTTTACTGTAAGAAAAAATACAGTCTTGAAGACAGATTTATAATGAATTCCCTCATTAATTAAGATGTAATTTTTTAACAACAAATTTGTATGATGTACTGTAAAAACTAGTTTAAGTAATAAGTATTATTTATATTAATAAGTATATGTATATTATTAATTAGAATAAAGCAGGAATAAAAGTACATAAAATTATATGATGCAATTTTTATGAACATTCTGTTTTGTTCTTTTATTTAATTACAAAATACTACAGCATAACCTCAAAACATTTTGTCTACCTTTTTCTTTTTTTTAATAGAAATTTAATCAATTTGATAACTTTATATTTGGAAGCTAATAAGTAGGGCCAGACGGAATCTGCGGACATTTTTTGCTATTTCTGCACAAAACTTTGTTAAAAATCTGCAGATTTATGCGTAATGATTTTGGGAGTATCATAACTAAAACCTTAATATATGAAATAAAAAGTAAATACCTTTTTAACTTTTATTTAATGTTTACAATGTGAATCCAATTATTCATTCATTCATTTTCTTTTCGGCTTAGTCCCTTTATTAATCCGGGGTCGCCACAGCGGAATGAACCGCCAACTTATCCGGCATTTGTTTTACGCAGCGGATGCCCTTCAAGCCACAACCCATCTCTGGGAAACACATTCATACATTCTCATTCACACACATACACTATGGACAATTTAGCTTACCCAATTCACCTGTACCACATGTCTTTGGACTATGGGGGAAACCGGAGCACCCGGAGGAAACCCACGCAACCACGGGGAGAACATGCAAACTCCACACAGAAATGCCAACTGGCCCAACCGGGACCTGCCCCAACCGGGGATCGAACCAGCGACCTTCTTGCTGTGAGGCGAACGTGCTACTCACGCGCCACCGTGGCGCCCTGAATCCAATTAGATTCACTTTATTTGGTAAACAAAGCAAGTCTCTCATATAAAATCTCTACTAAAAGACAGAAAATGTTACTTTACAAGCTGTATTGTAAATAAATCATATGAATATTTTCATATTAGTCAATAATATTACTAAAACTAATTTAAAAACTGAATAAATATACATTTACACACATTTACACCAGTAAATAAACAGAATCAATGATGGACTAAAAATCTGCGGAAATCTGCGAAATTCTGCATGCGCAGATTCCATGTGGCCGCCCTACTAATAACCAATATATGCAGAGAAATACATAACTCTAGTGTATTAATATGATTCCTGATTAATAAAACCTAAATAAGACTTCACTGCAGAGAACAAGGAAACTCCAGGAAAACATTTAGGTCTTGCTTGACAAATTGCAATTTTGAAGTTCAATTTTTTTCATGGTCGAAAAACTCACACTGCTGACAGTCCTCTGTTTGTCTATTCATGGTCAATAGCACACATGGACCAAACCAGCAGAATAAAACTATTAAAAGCGTATATTTGTTACTTTACACCACTTCTGTCACCATACTGGTAAAGGTTTACCAGTATGGTGACAGAAGTGGTGTAAAGTGACAAATTACAAATACTCAAACTACTGTGAGTAGTTTTTTAAAAATTGAAATTCACTAAGTAGTTAAAAATGTGTACTTTTACTTTCCCTTGAATAAATTTTTAGTGCAGTATTGGTACTTTTACTCTACTACTTTCCTTCAAAATTGCAGTCACTACTTTACTTTTCTTGTCTATGCGGATTAGAAAATTTAGTCCTGTGATTCTTGTCCAATCAAATCGCACATATAATGTAAATCGCATCATATTGAACTACCTCAAGACATGTGCGCTTTATAAATAGAGCAAACTGTTTGGAAGCATTAAAAGTGTCCAGGAAGATATCCAAAATCTTCACATGCAGTAACCCAGGAACTGTTTAGACTGCATGTCACTGATGAGGAGATACTGTATGATGACTAAAATGGCCTTAAACAAGATTTAAACACACTACAGAATGTTACGTTTACACACACATTCAGAAATTACATGTAAACTCATCAGCTTTCTTCAGCGTAATACTCACTACTCTTGAGTACTTTTAAAAGGGCTACTTTTTACTCATACTCTGAGTCATATTTACAGCAGATACGTTTACTCTACTTGCATTACATTTTTGGGCAAGTAATGGTACTTTTACTTGAGTTAGATTTTTCAGTACTCTTTCCACCACTGGGTGACAGATGTTCTGTGCATCCTTGTTTAAAACTCATTCTTTTTTAAATAGCAGATCGACAGCATGGCTGAGGGTTCGGGTGAAATATCAGTGGCAGATGTTGAGACGGCATTTCGTAAGTTTGCAGTTCATGGAGACACCAAAGCGACGGGGAAGGAAATGAACGGGAAAAACTTTGTTAAGCTGTGTAAAGACTGTAAGGTCATCGATGGGAAAAATGTCACCAGCACAGATGTGGACATCATCTTCAGCAAAGTCAAGTATGAGTATTCTCACTTCAGCTTTGAATTGAATCCTGTGCATTTCGATGGACGCATAACTGTGTAACATTTATGTGTTAGGGTCAAATCAGCACGTGTCATCACGTTTGAGCAGTTCACTCAAGCCATGGGCGAACTGGCTACGAAACGTTTTAAAGGGAAGAGCCAGGAGGAGGCAGTGCAGCTCCTCTACGGCCTCATCGCTGGCAAAGAACCAACCAACATTGGTGTCACTGTGAGTACAAGTCAGTTACAACAGTCTTTAGGAAAATAAGCTTTAAATAGTAAGTCTTATGGTATTTAAAGCATTCTAAAATTGTGTCAGAGGCTTCAACAACAGGTTGTTGAATAACAAATGTCAGGCAATGTAATTTTCCTAAAATATGCAATGATTTCAAACCAATTCTTTGAAGCAATTCAGTGTTTGAGGTAAAAAACTTTTAATGACAAGACGTGAAAGCCAGTAGAATGTTCAACTGAAGCAGCAGTCCCGAATGCTTCCGCCTTTTTGGAATCAAAGCTTAAGCTTGTTGCTGTCATTACAGCAAGTTGCTTTGTTTTAAACAATAAAACATTGACAACACATAACCTAAAATAAACTAGTGATCATGAGTACTATTAATAGTTTATTGCACTGACTTTATTTTTAAGTCTTCCATACTTTAACCACACTTTTGCCCTCTCTAAACCATGTCAGACATATGTTTTAGCATTACAAACACTAAATTATTACATATGAAATCAAATTAGGGACATGAATCAGAAAAAAACAGGAATGTAACAGCTTGACATTAAACTGCTTTTGCAGTATTGTTTTCTGTTAAAGCAGGATTATAAAAAGGAAATGGCTAAGACCTGCATTTAAAGGAGGAAATGACATTTTTTTTATTTCACTTTTACTTTTCTTTCTTAGTAATCTGTTTTGTTGTCCAGTCAGAATTTTCACTTTAAAATGGTGGACATGCTACCGAAGTGGCCTTCTATACATTTTGATTAAAAGGACAGTTCAATCAAAAATCTGTCATTAATACCCTCATTTTGTTCTAAACCCGTAAGGCATTTATTCATCTTCAGAACACAAATTTAGATGTTTTTGATCAAATCCAGGAGCTTTCTAACCAAAGTGATGTATTGGAATTTTGTGAAACTACAAAAATATTTTTGTAGCAAAAAATAAAATAAAAAAATAAATCATTAATTCATTCATTTTCTTTTTCGGTTTAGTCTCTTTATTAATCTGGGGTCACCACAGCGGTATGAACTGCCAACTTATACAGCATATGTTTTACACAGCAGATGCCCTTCCAGCTGCAACCCATCACTGAGAAACATCCATACACTCTCATTCACATTCATGCACTACGGACAATTTAGCCAACCTAATTCACTTATACTACATGTCTTTGGACTTGTGGGGGAAACCGGAGCACCCGGAGGAAACCCACGCAACCACGGGGAGAACATGCAAACTCCACACAGAAATGCCAACTGACCCAGCCGAGGTTTGAACCAGTGGCATTCTTGCTGTGAGGCGATCGTGCTACCCACTACACCACTGTGGCGCCACTACCAAAATTAATGACTTCATTTGACAGAATCTTCTATTCAGCATCATCAGTTTGCTCATTAATTATAACAGTCTGCACTGTATGTGTGTTTCACTGCTGATGTGTACCACGAATGCCCATGTGTGAAAACCTGTAGTGGGCAGGGAGTGGGCCAGAAATTGTCAAATAAAGACTTTTTTT